>VZRS01007687.1:1501266-1559009 GCA_013398055.1 Ifrita kowaldi | reverse complement strand
TGTTTTGCTTTGCTTGTGTGCAGGGCTTTTGTTTTTCCTATCAAACTGTCTTTACCCCAACCCCTGAGTCTTCTGATTTTTGCCCTCCTGATTCTCCCCCTAGTCCGACTGGTGGGGGAGTGAGTGGATGGCTGCATGGGGCTTTGTTGCTGGCTGGGATTAAACCACAACAACTTGATATAAGTTACCCCTCACCTTTCTCAGTGGAAGAATATCAATAACAGTATTAATTGGGCTGTTGCTTCGCATCAATCCTTCTTCTTGCAGCCACAAAGCAATTCCTACCAGTAATGAAATAACTTCTCCAGCTTACTCTACGTATACCTTAGTACAAAAGTAACGGTAATTTCTTCTGAAACTTAATTGAAAAATAGCTATTGGCTAGATTTACCAAAGCTGATAACCTGTACACTCACATGCTGCACAGATCCCTGAAAAATTGTAATCGCTATATAAAATAAGTAATTAAAATACAATCACACAACATCACAAGCAACCCCTGGGTAGTGTACAGTTTTGGATAACTGCATCCACTGTGGGAAGACAACACGTTTAGAGTAAAGTGGTTTTCCACGTATTTTCAGGTTCTAAAATAAGTTTAAAAAATCTGAAAAAAAAACCGCACCATTTTTTCCTTTCATTAATTTTCACACACACATATATATATACAGGAAGACATACAAGAGGGGAAACAAATTGTGTGGGAATCAAAATATTACGGTAAGAAATAAAAAACTTATGCCCTTTCCAGAATTTAGTAAATAAAAGATGAAAATAGCTTTTGGAAGGTAAGCTAAATGCTTGTGTCTCGTCAGACCAGTCTAGCACAGCCCTAGATGAGGTGAAAAGAGCTAGATCTGCATACATCTTCCAGTTTTCTATCCATCTGAATAGCTAGAACACAAGCCCTTTTAACACAGCTAAATAAAACCCATCTTGGTTTACTCCTGTTATTTTGCTTACAATTAATTCACAAGTTTATTTTTTGCAAATTTTACTGACTTTTGTCTCTAGGGCTGCAACAGACTGACAAACACAATGTCAAACTCTGGGAAAGTTTAGACTCTTCTAAGAACCTAATACATCTTGAAGGGCCAGGAGGCATGTGGGACTTCAGCAAGGTTGAAAAAATGTAGTGATAGCGATGACTATGCTATCAGGGCTTATAAGATTCATGAAGTCCAGTGTCTCACTAAACTCCAGTCTGAGCTGTTTGCCTGCATGGGGTTAAAGAAAGCTTCCTTCAGAGGTTTGAAATACTATTTGGGTTCCTGCAGTGACTATAAACACAGAAAATGCTCCTGTTGTGAACTACATACTTTAAAAGTGTTACTCATGTAAAGAGATTTGAACTCCAGCACAGTACACATCAAAATACCACAGAGAAAACCTAAAAACATGTTAGAGATCATGGAAATTTTAAGCAGTCATGCTTTTATGTGATTCTATTTGCTGAAGTCAAAGTCATAAATAGGTCTTTAATCACTCAGAGCTCAGTAGGAAAAAAATTATAAAGAGCAAATATTTTGAAAATTTAAACTGCAGTTAACTATAACAACAGAAACAGAAGATTTTTAAAAATCAAGACATCTGAGGCATTAGAAGTGTGTAAGCATAACCATCCATGCTTCTTACATTGTCTAAAATATAGTCGAGGCACATGGGTCTGCAAAACCACCAAATTAATTAACCAGTGAAGCAAAGCCATTGTTCAGTTCTGTTCCAGAGTGAATTCAGCTTTGCCTGAGGTTGCTCGAGTTCAGGCTGACAGCTGCTAACCCTTCTTTTGGTAATCCAAAACCACACTGGCTGGGTTCCTCGTCTCCATTGGAAAAGAATTCCTCCATCCTCCTCTGCCGCCCAGCCTTGGCCACCTCCTCTCCTCTGTGTGTATCCCCACAGTTTCCTCCTGCCTCCCTAAGGCCAGGAAAGCAGAGCAGATATTGTAAAGCCGAGCTACAAGGGAAAGTGCACAAGCAGAGTTCACCCTCAGCATATAGAAAAAGGTCTTGGTCACAGCTGCAGAGCCACTCAAACCAGCCCTGCGTCGCTGCATGGAAACAGGCGCTTCCAACAGCACCTCTGATGAGAAAATTGTGATTCCAGCCGACCGTGGCTGTAACCTATATCTGGTTCAGTTCTCATTGAAGTTCCAACATGACCCTCAGTTCTGCTTCAAGGTAGGAAAAAACTTCCAGTTCGGGTTTCTACTGGCTTCTGAACAGCACAAAAACTCTTCACCAGAACAATGTAGGAATAGATACTTCTCACATCCTGTACTTAATTCTGTGCAACAGAACACTATCACGTCCTTCCATGTCACTTACTACTGTCACTCTCAGTTACTTTATCACTCCTGTATTTTTAATATGTAAATATGCATCCCCATAAACATAGACAGAGAGGAGAGGTGTGGATGCTCTAACTCCAGAAAGTTCAGCTGTTTATGCCCTCAAACACATGCTGTGCTACAAACTGGGAAAAAAAAACCTAACTGAGCAACTGAAATACATGAATAAATGCATCATTCTTGGCTGATAAGCCAGAGCTTATGGGATTTCAGATACCAATTAGCTGAAAATCTGTGATGTCTTTTTAAAAGACACGGTTCTCCCATTAGACAGGGCAAAAGTTCATCTGAGTTGCAAGGATAAATCTGTGCTTTTTGAAAAGACTTCAGCTTTTAATACTATATTATAATTCTATATTTCACTCTCATTCTTGACTAACTCTGATGAGGCTGCTGTACAATAGGTTTTTAAACTCAATCAGGGCCAATGTCAGGGAGGTTTATACCTTCACAGGGAATAGAACAGCTCAGTTGGAAGGGAGCTACAACAATCATGTAGTTCAAATGCCTAAAATAAATATAAAGCCAGCTGGAAATCTTAAGACGTTTTTCACCAACAAGTGGAGAATTGTGTAAAGTTTCATGTTTTTACAGACAGCTTTGTGTTAGGGAGCACATATAGAAAATGAACCTGAAATTCTCCTAGAAAGATAATATTTGGCCTGTGGGTGAACATCTCACTGAAATTCTGAGCTCTTTATTTACTCAGTACATATGGCAGAATTGCTTTTTCTAGGTGAAGAAGACTGGAATGTCACCTCTGATTCCTTTTATGTCATTTCCCTCTGCTTCCATTTCTCCTCATGGGTCCAGTTGTGCTGGTAAGGTACAGCTGGGAGAAGCCACAACAGGGAGGTACACTACCTTGAGGAAAGCAAAATGCTTCAGTGACACCCTGCTGCTTGCCTGGAAGCTGTAATCCTCTACGCACTGCAGAGGGCCGGAGAGATCCTGACACCACATCTGCTTAGTTGTAAAGGTTCTACACCTTGAGTTCCCTCTTGCACATCCAGCACAAAGAGACAGGAAGCTGACCTTCCCGCAGACCCTCCATAACCCAGTGATGCTGAATGAGTCACAGTCTGAAACAAAGGCTCTCCATGTTCCTCCTGTAACACATAACTCACCACGGTGGTCTGTTACCACTCTCATAAGGGAGCTGCTCTCCCTTATGCACTCAGAGCACATCTGTCAGCTACAAGTCACCTCTCATCAAGCACTACAATTCACCCCTTTTCCAAGCCAGCCTGCTCTCCTACCCGCCATGGGTTTCATCTTTGTACACGCTGTTAGCGGGCCACATCAAAGCACCGGGTTTGTTACATGCCAGTAGAGGAGAGAAGCAGAGGAGCAATTATAATGGAATGGGAGGAAGAGGAATTGTAAGAGGAAGGACTGATGCTGAGAGGCAGGAAAAGACTACAAGCCTGATCCAATTAATTAACATAATTAATGTCATTATTTTCCTCCTCTGATTTAAGGATTCAATACAGGAATCATGCTTACTCGTAAGAGTCTCAGATAAAAGTCTCCAGACACAGAAGGCAAGATGTTGCATGGCTGTAACTGTATTCCCATAGACATCCATCAATTTATGTTAACTATGAACCCTGTGGGTTCCTTCCTCTCCATACATTTCTGGAAAGAGCTCGCCTGCCTCTCCTTTCACCAGCCGCTTTGTGCTTCTTCTTTTACCAAAGGTTTGCAAAAAGTTATTTTTGTTTCTTTTATTTCTGAGGAATTTGACCCAATACCAAGCTACAAACAGTACAGTCACTGTCTACATGTAGAGTAGTGAGCACCAGCCTAAGGACAACCACCTGCATGCACAAATCTAAGTACAGATTGGAATGTGGTACTATAAAATAACCAGACAGTTTTAATTCAGGATTTTCGAAGTTATTGGCAAGCCCAAAGAAATTTTAAAAAACTGAACCAAACAAAAATATGTCACAGGTCAACCTAAAAATCTTCCAGATCAGAAGCTTTATAAAATTGCACTGATGAACACATTTCAGGGAGTGCTGGACTAGAACAGTTTATGTCAAAACTAAACATTTAATATCAAATCATGTTTTATGCTTTTTAAATAAATATTTCGGATTTCTGAATGCAAGGCTTTTCTGAGCAAAAGTTTGAAATTANCCAAACAAAAATATGTCACAGGTCAACCTAAAAATCTTCCAGATCAGAAGCTTTATAAAATTGCACTGATGAACACATTTCAGGGAGTGCTGGACTAGAACAGTTTATGTCAAAACTAAACATTTAATATCAAATCATGTTTTATGCTTTTTAAATAAATATTTCGGATTTCTGAATGCAAGGCTTTTCTGAGCAAAAGTTTGAAATTAAAAAAAAAATAATTAAAACACGTAGATATATTTGAATGTCTCAGTATGAACTAACTGGTGCACACACAAAACAAATGTCCAAATGTAACAGCCCAAAACCTAGACCACTTTATGAAGCATTTTAGTGTCACACATCAGCAGTTTTCACTAAAATTAATTCAAGATGAAAATTTCTCTCCACTCTTGTCACAGACATCACAGATGCACTTCTACACACCAGCACAACCAGCATGCACTACTTCACATATACAAGCAGGCTGAAGACAGGAACTCTCCTGTCCTGTGTATCTGTTTAGGACTGCAGGGAGTGGGAGAGGAATGCTTTTGAAACTTCACTGGGGTGAGGCATCCTTTTCTCCAACTTTGATCCTATGGACTAATTAGAAATTATGCAGCTATGTGACACAGACAGAAAGATGGATTTCTTCTATGGCTGCTCATAAGACATTGGCTTCAGCTCTAAAGTAACAGTACATGTGGCACACTACCTGATTTCTACCTCCTCCAACTCAGTCCTCCCTCCTGATGTAGTTTAGAAATCCCTGGTGTTTGTCTGCATGTGCTCCCTTACTGTGGGATTCCTATAGATTTGTCATATTCTTTTCCACTGTATTTCAAAGAGTCCTCAACTTTGTAATGTCTATGACTTAAAAAGAACTGTCTTGTTTTCATTTCAAGGCATCCACCCAGTATTTGACTTTCAGTAGCAGCCATAGTGCCTTGAATTGGATATTCAGACTGGGCACAGTATATGGAGACATACTGTCATCTGCACAGTAAAGCACAGTGGATACAACTCCTAAGACAAATTTCAAGGAGCATTCAGTGCTGTTCTGGTTGGCACCATTTAAGTGAAACCACTACTGTGCGCTACTTTAACTGAGCAGAGATAGGCACAAGAAGAAGAAAATAAGAGAGAAGTTCTTTAATGAAGAGACGAAAGACAACACAGGGTCCCATCCCTTCCACGGTTGACATGCTCTCCTCCAACAAAGGGATACACAAAGCACTAAAGGTTTGTCTAAGTGAAATAGATGGGCTGGTTTATTTTAAGTTGGCTTACAACAAAATAAGGTACTCCTGTATCTTCATGCTCATGTGGACTGACTAAACTTAAGCCAGTTTATACTCCTACAAATCAGGCCAACGCAGTTCTGAGAGGCAGATAAACCCAGGGAGAGAAACAAAAGGTTTGGGGCTTCTGTAAACTGTTTGTTAGACAAATGCAAGCATCCAGGAATGGGGTGTTCATCATCACCATGCTGGTATACCATTCCACAAACAAAAAGCTGGCTGTCTTACTCCTAAACCTGCCATCAAGCTTCCTATGCTTCTCTGCCTCAGAAAGGATTCAACAAAACCCAAAACCATAACTATTCACCAGGTTGAAATTAAACATAAATTACCCCATTCTGTGACAGCTGCACTACAAGTGCTGGAAGGGACTGTAAAGAAATCCTGACAAAATGCCTCTGCTAATATTATCTCACGGACTGTGGTTATACTCAATAGCTAAACTCTGAGCAATGACATAAACATGACCACACATTTGGAAAGGTGTTTGCGGTTTACTCGGGATGTTCTGCTGTAATTTTGCAGATAGTTGGCTCTGCACAATCAGAAGCAAGAGTATGATGTGGCCAAGCACAGCCTGGTTTCTCACAGAGGAGAAAAGGACTGACCTACCCAGCCCTCACCAAGCTCAAGTAATCAAAAGAAAATAATCCAATGTGAAGGCTCAAAGTAATGCTGGTGCTTAAAATAAAAAGGAAATTCTCCCAGACATTCATCTGGCCGCTTTCTTCACCTTATTCCTAACCAGCCCCTAAGAACTGAGGTTAGTGTGCAACCTCAGCTTCCAAATGGCTGTGAAGTTGCTTTCACACTGAACACTGCATACCTGTGCACTGAGTCCTTTCCTGGTTTTGTTACCTTTGGTTTGGTGGCTCTTTTTCTGAGGGTTTTTTCCTACTGTCGTTCTCTACAACTTCCTGAATTTTCTCATAGTGTCTTAATTTTTGCATCAAGAGGAGTTGCAACGTCTTCCAGTGTTTCAATGTGCCAAAAATTGTCAGTGGATGGGAACTCTGAAATCATCCTTTTATGATAGAGCTCATTAGAAATTCATATGCCAGCCAGGAAAATAAAAGACAGAAAAGAGGACCTGCAAATTCTCTCATTACTTGGACCTTGGGCTTTCCAAATAAAGAAGGAAATGTAAAGCCACTCCAATAATATGCTCCAGTAAAAATTCTGCAGTGGAAATACAAGTGGTTTTTAAATTAATTGACTATAGAGTTGGAGAGCTGACTATAATAGCCCTCATAGTGAGGCAAGGAACCCCCGTGTGAAGATTGTGACAGCAGCTACACAGTTAAATGCTCATGCATTGAAGTCTCACCCTGGGTGATTGAAATTATTTTTGGCAGAAGATTGGACAGAGATTGTAAAGTATATGTTTATTTTCATTTAGCTCTTTACTTACTCTCTTTGTAACACACCCTTTTTTTTATCTCTTTCCTAATACAGACATTCTTCATATCATAGACTTGGATACACAGCAAATATAATTATTATTCCTTGCATTAACCTTACTTGCACTTTGAAAGCCACTCCACCAAAGACACTGGAAAGATGCTTAGCAGTTCTTGGTGAGACCACATGCCATAACAGCTGAGGCTTTAGGGACATACAGGTCTGCTTGTGTGAGGCACACTTGTACTGGGTCCCTTCGACAGTAAAACAACCTTCTTCCTCCCAATAGAAATAAAAGGCCAGAAAAAGCCTGAAATCAAAAACTCTGTGCTGTGCCTTGGCATACAATTATAAATAGAACTAAATCGTGAAACCTGCTTAGAAACTTATGTCCCGGTGTGTCTTCATTTGAAAGTAAATATATACAAGTTCATCATTTAGTCAGAGAGAGAAATGCACTGCGCTAGCAAGAGCTAGTAGTGGCCAACAACCTGTTTGCCTTTCCTCTTTTCCTGCATGAAAGTTACATGGTCTGTTACACTGAGAAATACAAAGTGTCTCCTGATCCTCGTCTAAAGGTCAAGTTGTAGTCACTGTATCTACACTGGGGGTACTACTGTAACTGCAGCTCTCTGAGAAGTTCAGCATGTCCTGATAGAGGCTTTTCTTTCCTAATATTCGTAACAAATCTGCTTGGCACTGTTCACATGTAGTAAACTCCTACCTTCTTCTCCCATCACTGGTTGCATGCATGCTTCCACCTCCCAACTTCTCTCCCATTCCTGCAGCTTCCCTCCTAACATCTCTCTTCTCTCCTACTGTCCCTTCATTTCTTTTGCTGTACTTCAGAGCCAAAGCTGACAGTGACAAACAGAGCAGCACAAAGATTCCTTTCAAAACTTAGCCTGAGAACTGCTTTCTAGGTGGGAGCTCATAAGTGCATCTTTCATAGTCCTAATACTTTCTTCTCTCTTTATCTCTGTCCCTCATCTCTCCACTTAGACAAAGCATCCTCTCCAAACTACACCGTTTCCTGTAAGCAACCTTCACTACTCCTAGAGCATTACTTTCACCCACCTCTCCAAAATAGCCCCAAACAAAACAATCCAATAGCCAGAGAAGCAAAATGGTCCCAGGGTATAGCTGTTAGTTTCATGCTGAGCCCTTGCACAACGACTGCCTGCATTCAGCCTCAGAGGCTCGACAGCAGCAGCTTTTCTAAAACTACAGATCACCTATTCATTTCAGTGAACAAAATTTACTGACAATCAATAGCCATCAAGATTCATCTTCCCGTGTATCACCCACTTTATAAACATTTCATGCATGTACTTTCACTCCCCATCCCCCCTTTTTCCCCTTCTGTTCTGAAAAGAATGCTTTTCTGGTTTTAAAGGTAAAAGGGAAGGGGCAATGAAGTAAGTCTGAGTATCTGGGTAGAAGAGAGACTTTGCAAAACAAGGAGATGAGGGGGAAGGAAAATAAGTTCCGTACCCAGTGCGGTGACCCACAGCACCAGCTGTGGCAGCCGGTTCATGGCTCTGCGGGGTGCGGGCTGGTCCCACCCGGGAGTGCGGCTATGGAGGGGACGTGCCAGGCTCTTCCTGCGGGCTCCGCTGGAGCTCTGAGACCGGGCTTGGGCTCCTGCTGCCTTGGAGGAAAATTCCCACCTCCTGCTCGGGAAGGCTCGTATGGGTCCTAGAGCCACCCTCCCTTCCTTGCCTCCTCCTCCTCCCGTTTTGCATACCGCTTCTGCACGATCAGCAAATCCAAAAGGCAGTTGCTTCAGACATGAACACATCCATCTATAAATTTTCAGGCATTAACATTCACTAGGACAAGATGAATTCATAATCTTGCTGGGTTGTTCCCCTCTCTCAGTCTTCCCTTGCAGCTGGCTCAATAACACACACGAGACCCATGCTGGAACAATCTCAGCACATATTTAAGACGATCCCCGCGGCCTGGAAGTGTGTTCACCGACTGCCCTGAAAGAGAAATTGGACCTATTTACACAACCTAGATACCCACCTTTCTTCCCTTAACTTCGCTTATAACCACTTAACTCTGAGCAAGGCAGCCTCTGTTGGAGACACACAGTGAGGACCCGTAGCACAGCAAAGTGCAGGTATTCCACCTGTGAGCTTGGGCATTCGCTTTTTAAACACTTTGCTTTAAATTCCTTTTTCTTCTGGATCGTCAGCATTTCAATTACACTAGTTCACCCTGCCTTCAATTGCTTTGCAGGTGTGTCTTTCCTTCATGGGGAGTTTATTCTAAAATTGATATTCTTTTTGTAATCAGAATGCATCCTTTATGACTAATTCTCCCTGTGGATACTCCTACCCTGAATTAGGGGTGATTTACTCCAAATTAGCATAATTTATTGTGGTTGTTGTGAATTTAACAGTAGTACCTGAGTCTTGAGTACAATACCATTCAAAATGTAAGAACTGGAGAGGTTTGGAGCTGACATGAACTAAGGCCCTTATAGGTCTGCTGGGTCCGGCACTTCCAAAGCAGAAGCCTCCATTCCATGTTTAATTGCGGTTCATAGATTAGACTAAAAATTTAATTAATTTACTTAACTTTTTCTGAGTCTTCCACCTGTATCTATGCAGCTCTCAAGGGTAGACTTTATTTTTGTATCTTAATCATGTATTTGGATCTACAAGCTAGCTTTTTGTTCAGCAACACATTGCTACCTTCAGCAGATTTACAGAGGCATATTTTTGAACACAACCTGGATGATTTGGAAGTAAACATCATTCTGAGGCTTTCCTCTATGGCCACATCAATTACAAAAGTATGGTAGCAATGAAGACAGACATTATTTGTTGCTTACTAGTTAAATTTATATTAACTGTCTGCCAAGCAAAGTAACAGACCAAGAGCAGGAATAAAAAAAAAAGAAAAAAAAGCTGCCAGCTTTCCATCTCTTCATAAATAAATTTCTTGGCTGAGGCTCTGGGGTTGCAAAGCAGGTAATTTTTTACTCCCAATTGATAAAAAGTAGAGGCACCTCAGGAAATTTCCATACTTATCTAAACCCTCCCATGAATAGAAATGTAGATAATCTGTATCTGCAAGGAACTGGTAGCAGCAGCAGACACTGTTTCTGTTAATACTCAGTTGTATAGAAATTTGTATTTTCCATGGTTATGCAACTGGTTTTCATTTTGTTTGGCAAAGACAGATGAATTCCGAGGCTCATTACAGAAATGTGAGGCATTCTATAAAAAAGAGATACATGCTTGTGATGCTTTTAAGCAGAGAGTAAAAGCAGAAGATAAGGTGACTAATCTCTGACCAATTGCCTCATTAGACACTTTGGAGAGGTTGAGTCCTGGCTAAGCAAAGTAGACCTTGGTCTATGGGAAGGACCATAATTAATCCTCAACAGGATAATCCACATCTGTCAAGCAAAGGATTCACCCAGACCAGACAAAAACTGTTATTTTAGGGAATCAAAGATTTTAAAGATAAAGGACAGGACACTGGAAAAACACGTTTCACAGTAAAAAACGCAAGAAGACATACAGAGCATGAAAACAATAGAAGTCAGAACAATGCCGAGCATTTGGAAGGGGGACAGGAATTATGAGCAAGTGCCACTCACCAACAGTGTGTAAATCATACAAGAGCATGCACAGAAAGAGAAAAAGCCCAACAACACCAAGAGAATGGCAGCAACACCCCTAATGCAGAAGAAACCTCTGTAGAAGTAATTAGGAGCCATGGACAGTGCTGCATCATCAGAGAGCTGAACTGTCAGTCAGGAAGCAACTGGGACTATTACAAGCTTTTAAATTGGGCACTTACACACTAGAGCACTGCCAGAATCTGGACACCAGCAACTGAAAAAACCCACTGGTCTTGAATAACAATACCATCTTCGGCTCAGCAACACAGGAACAATCTACTGGAGCCCAGGAGAGGGAAGCAGATGTGCTTATGCTTATTTTTACATTCATTTGAGGGCATCCACTATTCTAACACGACGCAGAAATCTTACCCATTTCAAAAATATTTGGGACAGGGTTGCAAGACCAGTTCCCACCATGCTACCAAGAAAATGCGTCAGAACTGAAGGGAGATGAGGCACTTAGCTGCTAAGCAAGCGGAGCTTCAGCAATGAAGGTCTAGTCAGTGCCAGAAAAAAAGAAGGAGTTTTCAGTTGCATGTACACTCAGGGGACAAAAATTACAAACAGTGGGAAATATTTCCCACGTAAAAGAAGAAAGCATTGGAGCGGTGATTGATCCCAAATGCATTTCTACGTGGGACACGAAGCAAGGCAAATGTTCACGTAGCTCCAACACCACCTTTGAGAGATACGGTTCCATCTTGGGCTGCACGGAGCATAGAAATATACAGTACATTTTTGATAGCATGTCCAGTACAAAAGTCTGTATCATGACATTTTGATCTAAGAAAAATACGAGAAAAATGCAGCAGAGAGCTCATAAAATTTGCATGAGAAGCAAGCTGTAGGGCAAAAGTTAAACAAAAATTCCTTATGACGGAAGTACTATCCAGCAAAGCAACGTGAATGGGGTGGGATGGTACAGACTGGGCACACTAAGGTGAAGGTATACAGACTCCTTTGAAACAAACACGAAGCATGTAAAGAAATTTATGCTCAGTCAGCCTGCCTTAGCATCCCCAATACTGGTCTACAAAAGTCATAGGATATAGGACATAGGATTTGACTACAAAAACATCTGGAAACATGAAGATATTAATCAAAGATGTCTCAGTGACAGAGACGGTATCTAAGCACAAAACTAACTTGTCCTTGGATTCTTCTACTGAGAACATTGATAATTTTTTTAAAGTTGTATAGTCAGACTTTGAGACCGGTCACTTATCCATAAAACAAACTGGATGTTAGCGTACATAAATAAAGAAAGAAGATTTGGCTTTACTCCATAACCATTAAAGCTTCACATCTTCATGCATGGAAGAACTATGTGAGCTGAAACTGATCATAAAACTCTTTACAGCCTAAGGGACCTGGAAATTCTCGGCATAAACTTTCCCATAAGCAAAAAAGCTAGAAAAGTATTTTGGTTTCAAATATATGATTTCAATGTTCCAGAAAAACTAAGCAAGATCCGATGATGGTTAGACACATGATCTCTGGAGCACTTCACAAAGGAACTATGAAGAAAACATATCCAGAACCAGATTCTATGTCTGTTGCACACACAAGGTTTTTAAGAAAAAATATCTATCTGGTGTCAGACAAAATGTGAAGTTTGATTGCTATAGACACTGCTGAGGGCACACCTCTGCAAAAAGTGTTTGGAGCCAGTGCCACAGACAACACCAGTTGCTCCAAGTTGTGCATAACAGCTAAAATTCAGGCTTTACCCCTTAAAATTATACTAGGTTAAAAAGGGTTAAATTTAATTAAGTGTGACTTTGTTTCAATGCAAATTAAATCCTCAGACATCAGACAAAAAAAATGTTAAAAAGGACATGCACAGAACCATTTACAGATTTAAAATCTAAAACCAGAACCAATGATATTTTACACCAGCCTCAGATAAACAGCAAGTTTGAGGAAATTGTTGCAATGCTTGCTGTGCAGGGCAGAAGGAGAGGTAAAGATGTAAGCGGTGGAAGGAGGGGAAAAAATCATGGTGCCCTATAGCAAAGGCAGGATACATTTTCACTGCTGCTGGGAGAAAACAAACTTATTTGTGTCCTCGACTATCAAATTAATTCCTGTGTAGGAGAAAATCTAAGAAGTCATTTGTCCATGACAGCACTATCCTTGCTGCATTTTAGAGTACCTGTGCTAGTAATGTCTCACAACAAGACATCTTTAATGAACATGAGATTTAGCAGTTTGCAGCCAAGTACGTATGAGGCATGTCACTGTAAGTCCCCGTTATTTCCAGTACAACAGGTTGGTAGAAAGCAGTGTCAAAATAATAAAGTACCTACTAATGAAAAATTATGGAGGCCATATTTAGCCCTGTTAAATCAGAGCATAGCACCAGCAAAGCATGGCTTGTCATTTGCTGACCTTTCATTCAATGGAAAATTGAAAACAAGAGTGCCTGTGCTACTAGGAATGGATGTCAAGAGCCCTTGGGGGCTGGTAGCTGTCTAAGGAGACAGATGAGGAAAACCAGCAATCCAGAAATGACTTGGAGTACCTGGAGCCCATGCCATTTGCCCAAGACAGAAAACTCATACCTGTGAAAGCAAAACAGGCAAAACAACAGAATGGATGCCAAGACAGTTCAAAAGTTACAGGAGTATGTCACACAAGGAAGGCCACCCTGTGAGTCAGTTGCTGTGTAACAGCCCCAAGAAATTGTGTGCAGGAATGAGCCTGCTACATACATTTAGGATTACTGATGCTATCCAGCAAGACACATGACCAGAACTTTGAAGAGCCTATGGATTCAAAAGCATTCTTCTTTCAATAGCACCTTAAGCTCATAGACACCTGAATGACTCACAACTTCTTACTAAGATCCTGAGTTTAAATCACAAGTCACCCCCCACAGTGATGGCTGGACCATCTGCTCTTGCAGCAGCATCACAAGAAGGCATTTAGTGTTTCCTATAAGGGCTTGATGTTATCCAGTAGAGAAACCAGGTATGAGGGATAGCTGGATCTCAGTAAAGTACCACAGCCCAGCCACAGAGCAACTCTTTATTGATCTGTAAGGGAATTCAAAGAGTGGCACGGGAATAACTATGCAACTTTTTCTTAAAGGTTTAAACCTTTTCTCCAGGACACCACTTGACTTGGTGTTTTCACTACCTGCCTTGGTTTTTTTTTAAAGAAACTGTCAAGACGTGCAGTAAAAATATTTAAATAAGAAAATAGTGACTATGCAATGACTATAAACAACACTGGCATTTTAACAGCAACATTAGTCGAGTGGTCTTGTTGATTGATGGTGTGGATTAGACAGGTTAAATGAGTTCAAAGAGAATGTGTGCTGCATTTTTATTCTCTATAATATAGTCACAACACTTTATTCAAATTCTGAGTCAGTCATTTCTATAACCAGCCCTATTACTGTTCAAGTAATACATTTTTGACAGTTTCAGATGATGTGGTGCCATCACTCTCCTTAGTTAATTGTTTATTAGTGTTTCATGCATATTTCCAACATTCCAGCATGCTTATCTATTGTTCCAGCTTTGGATACTCCTGAGTTGATTCTATTTGTTACTACTTACTCAGGTAAGTGAATCATAGAATACTGGAAGGGACCTCAAGGATCACCTGGTCCAAACTTTATTCACAAATGCACTATCTGGACCAGATAGCCCAACACTATGTCCAGACAAACCTAAGAAGTGTCCAGTGTTGGGGAATACACCACTTTCCTGGGGAGATTATTCCAACGGCTGATTCTCCCTGTAAAGATTTTTCCTCTAGTGTCTAACGAGACTCTCCCCTGGAGTAACTTGTATCAATTACCCCTCACCATCTCCATGTGATGCCNCACAACAAGACATCTTTAATGAACATGAGATTTAGCAGTTTGCAGCCAAGTACGTATGAGGCATGTCACTGTAAGTCCCCGTTATTTCCAGTACAACAGGTTGGTAGAAAGCAGTGTCAAAATAATAAAGTACCTACTAATGAAAAATTATGGAGGCCATATTTAGCCCTGTTAAATCAGAGCATAGCACCAGCAAAGCATGGCTTGTCATTTGCTGACCTTTCATTCAATGGAAAATTGAAAACAAGAGTGCCTGTGCTACTAGGAATGGATGTCAAGAGCCCTTGGGGGCTGGTAGCTGTCTAAGGAGACAGATGAGGAAAACCAGCAATCCAGAAATGACTTGGAGTACCTGGAGCCCATGCCATTTGCCCAAGACAGAAAACTCATACCTGTGAAAGCAAAACAGGCAAAACAACAGAATGGATGCCAAGACAGTTCAAAAGTTACAGGAGTATGTCACACAAGGAAGGCCACCCTGTGAGTCAGTTGCTGTGTAACAGCCCCAAGAAATTGTGTTTTCTGAAGAGCCTGCTACATACTGATGCTATCCAGCAAGACACATGACCAGAACTTTGAAGAGCCTATGGATTCAAAAGCACTCTTCTTTCAATAGCACCTTAAGCTCATAGACACCTGAATGACTCACAACTTCTTACTAAGATCCTGAGTTTAAATCACAAGTCACCCCCCACAGTGATGGCTGGACCATCTGCTCTTGCAGCAGCATCACAAGAAGGCATTTAGTGTTTCCTATAAGGGCTTGATGTTATCCAGTAGAGAAACCAGGTATGAGGGATAGCTGGATCTCAGTAAAGTACCACAGCCCAGCCACAGAGCAACTCTTTATTGATCTGTAAGGGAATTCAAAGAGTGGCACGGGAATAACTATGCAACTTTTTCTTAAAGGTTTAAACCTTTTCTCCAGGACACCACTTGACTTGGTGTTTTCACTACCTGCCTTGGTTTTTTTTTAAAGAAACTGTCAAGACGTGCAGTAAAAATATTTAAATAAGAAAATAGTGACTATGCAATGACTATAAACAACACTGGCATTTTAACAGCAACATTAGTCGAGTGGTCTTGTTGTTTGATGGTGTGGATTAGACAGGTTAAATGAGTTCAAAGAGAATGTGTGCTGCATTTTTATTCTCTATAATATAGTCACAACACTTTATTCAAATTCTGAGTCAGTCATTTCTATAACCAGCCCTATTACTGTTCAAGTAATACATTTTTGACAGTTTCAGATGATGTGGTGCCATCACTCTCCTTAGTTAATTGTTTATTAGTGTTTCATGCATATTTCCAACATTCCAGCATGCTTATCTATTGTTCCAGCTTTGGATACTCCTGAGTTGATTCTATTTGTTACTACTTACTCAGGTAAGTGAATCATAGAATACTGGAAGGGACCTCAAGGATCACCTGGTCCAAACTTTATTCACAAATGCACTATCTGGACCAGATAGCCCAACACGATGTCCAGACAAACCTAAGAAGTGTCCAGTGTTGGGGAATACACCACTTTCCTGGGGAGATTATTCCAACGGCTGATTCTCCCTGTAAAGATTTTTCCTCTAGTGTCTAACGAGACTCTCCCCTGGAGTAACTTGTATCAATTACCCCTCACCATCTCCATGTGATGCCTTGCAAGAAGATCTCTCTTGCAAAAAGAGAGTCTTCTTTTAGCCACCCTTTAAATACTGGAACATGGTAATAAGGTCTCCCCCAAGCCTTCTTTTTTCAAGGCTTTCCTCACACGGGAGGCTTCTCAGTCCCTTGATATTCTTTCTGGACCTTCTCTGGACCCTCTCCAGCCTGTCCACATCTTTTTTGCATGGCAGGGACCAAAACTGAGCACAGTATTCCACGTGTGGCCTGCCAGACCAATTTAATGTCTTATTAAATCCCATGGGTTTAATATCCATATATTCCTTTAGGTCAAACAACACATACAAGATTCAGCTGCTATACTGAAAAGCCCACAAAATTCTGCATTACAAGTGGGTAGCACCAAAGAAGTCCAAGAAGTTGATCAAACCAAACTTCAGCAGTTCAGACTTTCTCAGTGAGACTATCAATAGCAAAGTATCAGAAGTAATGCAGACATACGGTAGCTGTGCCTGAATTCAGAATGCCATGGAAGACTGAGATGCACAAGCTCAGCTTGGAGGCAGGAAACAAAGCCTTTGCTCTCTCCCCCTTTCAATTGTGAGTCCACCTGTCTGCTTCTCCTGGCTGAAAAATACAGCTATGAGCTTGACTGACTTTTACCCATTGGAGTCTGAGGAAAAGCTCTTCTCGTTTGCATCTGATGATTGGGGACCGAAAGACAGAGAAGGTAGTAGGAAAAAGGGCAGGAAGGGAGAAAGGACTTCATAAACCTGCTGTTCTGAACTGATCATGTGGCTAAGTGGCGTGTAATTGTGCTCTAAGGAATCAAGACCAAAGTTTTCTTGAAGAATCACTATCAATTTCTGTCATATCTGAATTCCTCCAGGAATTCTTCTGATATTTCATTTCTGGGCTATGAGGAAGCAACTAGCTGCTTCATTCTTAGGTGTGTGGCTCAATATTTGTAGTTGAGTCATCGGCACTCAATCTGCTATATCACCATCATCATGTGCAGGATTGTGCCAAGAGACAGATGTGGCAGATGATCAGTATTCACAGTTTGCTTTGCTGAGGATCAACACAAAGCCCAGCAGAAAGCAGTGAGGACAAGGATTAGTTATGCCCTTGCCTGCTCCTTGTCACTCCTACCTCTTGAGCTAGAGCAACATGTCTAACAGCGCTGCCTGCCTGTTACTGCTGAGACTTTCAAGGGTGCCATTCAGGTGACTCCTGGAGATCTCTAGAACACCCTGCTTCAAACAAGTTCCTTCAGCAGCTTTGGTAATACACAAAAAAATCTCTCAGCTCTTACAAGCTTTTTCCTCTAGAGGCTGTTAATGCATCTATTATTATATTAAGCATCCATCATAACCACAGTTTCTACTCAGACTGCTCATTAGTCACCTCCTAATATCATAAACCTAGTCTCTGCATAGGCAGAGATTTACTATCTGTGAAGATTCCTTCCAAACATTTTCTTTTCTCTTTTGTTTCTTTTTCTCCTCATTTCACCAATGAGAATAACTATTCATAGTCCTTAAGAATTTATGTGTTTATATATGGGGCAGTAAAGTGCTTCTTGTTCTTTCTTAGAAGAAATAGAAACTTGAAGCATAAAGATATGAACAAGCAAGTCTTAAAGGCGTTTAGATACCTAGGCAGACAGATACACAACTGGTCCCATTAGTATCAACAGTATTTAGACCTTAGAAAAGTCAAGCAATGAAAATGGTCCCTTCAGATGTTGTTATTGCCAGTTAATGGAAGGACCCCTAGATTTCTTCCAACTTCTGCCAGATCTTGAAGTGAAGGGTGTTGGATTGATAGCCTGAGAAAGAAAGTAGCTCTGGAAATCCTGAAGAAGGATTTACCCTCCTAGACATACTTGAACAACACTAGCATCTTACAACTTTAGTGACATTTGTGACAATAGCGCACAACTGTTAAGAGCGACCAGCAGTTTCTGGGTCCATACAAGCACTGGCCTCTCTCTCTGCCTACTCTGTAAAACTGTTGTCTTTTGTAACATATGGAGTTGTTACTGTGTTTTTTAAGCACAGATAGGTTTTATACTTTCCATCCTAAATGTAAGGCACAGCTCTGCAACATCAAATTAAATACAGGGAAATATGCACACTGAGGGGTGAGGAATAAACTCCTACCCAGCCATGCCATTACACAACACGTCCAGTTCACGTTTTGGTTCAGGGTAAAGGATAGAAAAATATGCATCTATTTGCACTGAGCAGACACCAGGTGTCAATAGATTTCAGTCAGTCCTCAAGTCAGTTCAAAGCCATCTTCTAGTCCTTTAAGTTGCTTGCATTACCTCTGAGGGACGTAGAACTACAGAGACTATATCTCATTTCTTACAGAATTTCCATAAGAAAGTATTCTACATACTGGGCTATTTTTGCTGCCTGTGAGTGCAGCTTTACATTTGATTCTAGCAATGTTGCCTTTAAAACAACTGATTTTTGAGCGTACACTCACTTGCCTCTTGTAGCACTGAGTCACTTCTTGGTTCCTAAAATATCTGCTTTAACTACAACAATCACACAGGGGCTTAGAAGGGCTATAGAGGTTCCCAGTGAGCTTCACAGCTTGGTATGGCCAGGAAAACACTCTCAATCTACACCGAGAATTAATCCCATGCTGAAATGGTCTTGGATCTTGCTGCCTGTGGTCTTGACTTTGCAAGACCTTCTTGGGCCCAGCTAAGTATGTAGGCTATGTGAGCAGGTAAACAACAATGAATAAAAGGCATTTGCAGTCCTGGAAGGTTGGTTTCTATTTTAGTGTTTCTGACAGAATCATTGAATCTCAAAATATCACTGAGCAAGATTAATCCAAATACCATGAACACAAGCACCATGATCGTCTTGAATGCAGTCATAATGACTTACACAAAGCCTTTGATGATCCCATTCCAATACAGTGGCACCTGCAACCCTGAACAGGATTCAAAAAGCAAACTAGACTGAATATTTTTGGTTAAAAGTTTGAAGTCTTTCAAGAACTGTAGAAAGAAACATGGCACAGAGACAAGCCCCTGTTTTGAATACTGTGCTATACCAGCATAAAAGCGCATATAGAGAAACATATTAAAGAAACTTTACACAGAATAAAATGATATAGGGCAGCATGATAAATTCAAGCTAAGGAAGGCATCCGAAAGCAATAATAGCTCCCATAATTCCATCTGTCCATATTCTATGCCATACACAGGTAGGCTGAAACACTTTGGTTTATAGAGGTGCAAGTGGCAATGCCGTCACCAAGCAATGCTGTGACAAATCAGGATGGTGGAGGGAGAGGGGAGAAAGGGGCAAAAGAAACCTAGGCTACATAAATGAAGGCCTGAAGGTTACACCACAGCTTGTCATGTATGCCTCCATTACACTAAGTTGCACGGGATTTCTGCTGGTTGGCTGTTACAGAGCTGTCAATGTTTCGTTAACATTACACCGAACCGTGCAGAAATTCAGTCTGATGTACCACAGAGGTTTTCATGGCTACTGAGGACACTGCTTTTCCCTCTGATGAGGAGCAACTTTATAGCAGTGCTGTCTGTATTCATAGCTAGTAAACTACAGGCTGTATCACATGACGCCATGCTAAATATGCTGTCAAGAAAGAGTGAGATACTCTATTTGAAGACTGAAGTCCTACATCTTTTCTCAGTCGATCCTTACATCAGCGTTGTCAAAGCTCTCTCAAAGCTCCATGCTGTGTTAGAGATCTCCTCATGGCCCTGTTATTCTGATGGGAAGAAACGATCCTATGTGAGCACACATTCCCTGTGGATTCCAATTCTTGAGTTCAAGCGTGCATAGCACAATACAGACATTCTTGAAAACAAAAACAGATCTTGAAATGCAGTATAAATGACTTACAGTTGGCAGTTGTCACTATTTATACACACAAGTCATACAGTGGTAAGTTTCAGGGACCTACTTTCTTCTCCATGATTACTCTGTTCTGCAGCAACTTCCCAATTTGTCAAAAGTTAATTACCACCATCCTTTGAGTGGGCTGCAAACACTGACCCTGTTGTCCTCCATTGTAGGCCTCCATTTTTCAGAGACAATGACATATCTCTCCTAAACCAGAGGAGAAACCAGGAAATGCATGGAAAATCAGCTATTAGTGTAGATTATTGCAACATATTCTTAAGGTAATTCATTACAGCAACCTGTCATCTCTCCTGAATTACAAGAGACACCATAATTACTCCTAGATTTCAAAAGCTTGGTGAACATAATGACATACATTTGTATTTGACATGCTTATCTTACCAAAATGAGATTCTCAAGCTCATTAAATAAATTCCAGAATTTTCTATCACACCAGGAAAAGACTTAAGTGTCAAAAAGAAAATGTAGCTGGCCATAAGGCCAACTTCTGTTACAACGTCTGTTTTTTCATGATTTTCTATTCAACTTCATTTTCAGATACATTGTAGAAGATGAGTGTTAAGGCTGGTTTGTACTTTGCACAGAATAATCAGCCAGAGTCTTTCCCAAAAGCTGTGAATATAAAGCAAGAAATCATTTGGCCAAGCGTCAAATACTCAACAGGTCTTTCTCCTCAAAGAGCAAGATGCCTTGCATAAGAAATTCTTTGGCACAGATTCTGGCTACAGCAAACAAAAATTATTTTTCAAATTTGCATAACCCTGATTTTATAATAGGGTTACTGTGTGTTCTCTTTTGAGGACCATGAACCACCACCCCACTGCCTCCTTGGAATTCTCTCACAAAGCAAAGCCTGCTCCAAATCCAACTTTTTAAAAAGTGAGTTTCTGCATATTCACAGCGATTACAGGGGTGTGTATTGCAAGTGTGGTTACACTGAAATTAGGTGTGCACTAATAACACTTGTTAAAGATGACCATTTGATTAGCTGGAAGCAACAGACCATCATTCACACAGAGGAACCACAAACAAAGTTTTACCTCAAAAAACTGTCTGGTGTAGGTAGCTAGGAGAGGAAGCATGTGCATTAATAGGAGTACAGTACTGTCTTCAACATCCTCAAATGCTAGGAAAAACAACTGTGGTTGCAAAATATCCTCACAAACTCTATTCATCTGCTTAAACGATATTTGCTCTGAGTGCTGCCATACCCTGGGTTAAGTGTTTCCCTAAACACTTGTGACTGTATCTTCTTCACCATTCCAATCCAAAAGGCCATGCACTCAAACCGTACAACTTCTTGAAGTCCGTGTCATGTGCAGATGGCAGTGGTTTGGATACTGTGTAGGTACCAAAGTGACAGTAAAGCTCCTGTCATATTTTCAGTCTGTCAGTTTCCCAACAGGGAGTAAAACTTATGCCTAAGAAAATATTTTTGGGGTTGAGGGTTTTTGTGAGGAGTGCAAGGTTTATAAGCATTGTTTTTAAGTGAGAAAAGTGATCTGGTCATTTATTTCTTGGTCCTTTTCCACCTAATACTCAAAATTATAACCACATGTTCTAAATGTTTAGCATTTGACAGATGGTTCTACTTTAGCTGGACCCAAGTAAATATTATCCAGTAACTAATAAAAAAAATACTGGTCGGGTTTTTTACTTCTCCATTGTCTTCAGCTTTCTCTTAATTTCTCATTGTTGAACAAGAAGACTACACTAACTTCCCCTAATAATTAAGCTCACTGTTTAAGAAATGCTCAGCAGTAGTAGGAATCTAGGCTGTTTATTCACTCAAATCCTAGATAAACCATTTGTAGCGGCTCTGATGAGTTCCATTAATCTCTGCAAATAAGCTAATTTTATTTCTACATACTTTTGCATTAAGAAGAAAAAAATGCAAAAATTCTGTCAGAAATGTCCTACTTGTTATTTTTCCTGCACCAAGAAGTAGAGGCTATCTCCCTGGAAAACCTGGTCTTACAATCAGGTCAGTCAACTTTACATTGAAGAGATTCACCTGTGACAGATTTGCTTCCAATACCACTGGGTATTAACAGGCCAGCAGCGTGTGAGACAGCTTTCTTGGCAAATATTGTTTCTCTTGCAACTGGATTCTCAGGTGTAACAAGTCCACAAATGCACCCTTTGGGCATACCAGGGCTCTTTTCATTGCTACAGCATTCAGATGCAGCTATCTGCATTTTCCCAGAGTGCAGAAATACCTGGGTTTGGTGCCTAGGGCTAGTGATCCAGAGGGAAGGACTACAGCTCTGAGGTTTCGGTCTAGTGCCAAGCTTCTCCAGACATCACGAAGGGACAAATCAAAGCAGCAACATAGTCCCAAAAGTCAGTGGGGTGCAGTAATATAGAAATAGGTGTTTCTGAGGGTGAACCATATTGAATAACCTTCATTTGAAAGAATCTCTCTCCACTTCTCACTATCAAGAAAACGTTAGTGCTGGAGAGCAGTGAACTTAAGCATTTTTGTTTTATGAAGAATAAAACATTTTGTACAACTAGCTCCAAAAGAATTTCTCTCTGATTTTAGGCTTCTTTTAAGTCTGTGTGTGCTTTGTGTTACCTTCCATAATAACCACAGAACCTCTGAGGAGGCAACAGCTTCTGTCCTCATTATAGCAGTATCAGAGAAACAATGAGAGAAACAAAGCCAAATATTATGTAGTCTGGTTGTCACAACAATCCTGTGGGAAACAGAGTCACACTTCCAAAGGCAAATACAGGATTTGAACTTGGGTCTCCGATGGCTCAAATGGGAGAGGCAATACTACTACCTCCAGCACCTGTTTCTTCCCCCAGGCTACCTGACTTTATTTTTTACTTTTATGACTTGTCCAACCTTTGTTTTTTAATCCTTCTTCATAGACTAAAGATAATTAGGGAGCTAAGCTGCTATTTATGCAAACCTAAGACATATTCCCTGTTGAATAAAATACTTGCCAAAATATAAAATCACTCTAGCTAATGAAGAGCGAGGAAATTAACTATAGCCAATTAAAAAAGACTGGGAGAGTAGGAAAAAGGCCTGAGAAGGAAAATGGAAAGCTTTCATCATTCAGTACGTTATTAATCAGCGTAATTAAAAAGTGGTAACCAGCCTAGTGCCCAGTTTTGTATGCTTTTGTTAGTCCACAGAGAAAGTAAAACAATAGTGCAGATACGGTCAAGAAATTAAAAAAAAAAAAAAAAAAGCTTTTAAATTCTTCACATCAGGCATACAATGTTCTTCTCAAGGAGGGTAAAGTCACTGTGAAAGGGTTGGCGTTAGAGTCAATCAATATGGCTGGGAAGGGTCCCTTGACAACGTCTCTGTTCTCCCCTCCGGTTTCCCCCTCTGGAAAGTTCAGGGCACAGAGAAGTGTGTTTGTGCCTCAGTTTCACAAAAAAAACTTTTTTCCCTTTTAATTGCACTCAGAATAAGCATCAAAAAATACAGTAGCTTAATGGAAAGGACTGGGGAAATCTCACTAGAGAGCCTTAACTTGTTTGTTTTCTCAGGTCCCAGATTTGTGAACACAACTGTTTGCAAAGACAGCTATACTGACAGCTTTAACTCCATGACACACAGGCACTGGAGCCTGTAACCTTTCCTGACACCCACAGTGCAATCCGCAGAACACAGAATTAAGTATAGGAACACTTCTTTTAATGAAGTTCTGCTGCAAACACAGGGAGAGCCACTAGAACCATCTAACACTACCCTGAAATTAGATATGATAACAATAGCAAAGACAAATCTGAAAAGGAGACTGTGGTTAGTACAGGTGATGAAGGATTTAATGGCATCAATAGGCACTGAAAAATATACTAGAAACGCAAAACAGTTTTCCGTCTTTGTGGACTTAAAATGCATCATTTTATAGACATGAAAAACATTATCAACCCTACAGCTGTTTTCCTAACTTCTTTCTTAATTTCAAATCACATTTGAAGCCAAGACCTCAGTTATGGCCCCGGGACCTGAAGTCAGAGCAGAATCCCCAAAAACTTTGAGTTTGGGCTTACATAAGCATGTCCAAAAATGAATATCCTGAATCCATGGGATGGGGGCCCAGAAATATGCAGCACGCAAATATTCGTGGGTGACATGCACTGGAGGCTGTAGGGCTTCCCATGTCAGACCTTGTTGTTTTGCCTGAGAAGCTGAGAAAGATGGAATGGAGTTGTGGCCACTGAAAGCCCAGGCTCCCTAGCAGCCTGTCATGAAATCTAGCAGAGCAGTGTAGGCTCCACACAAACACTGCTGAAATCAACCACCCAAGAAAGGAGGTTGAGGTGATAGCAGCACTACTTTCATCACCCCTGAGAGACAAAAATCACAGCCATGGATGCTGTGTGTGCTGCTGGCGGGCCAACAAACACTGCAGCAGCAGTCCTAAGTGGCAGAGTCCTAGGGATGGCAGGAGGGAAGACTGCTGGGGTCAAAGGGCTGTAAGATTATGCTGTGGACTGTATACAAGAGGCTGTGTAAGCCTCTGAGGACAGGTGGAGTTGCCAGGTACCTCATTCACCTCCAGACAGGTCTCCTTCTGCCAAGTGCAGGCGTAGAGCCAGTGTCAGGTTTCGGGGAAAAGAAAGAAGATAAAATAGCACCATTCTGAGACAAGTAGCCACCCGAGGCCTCACAGACTGCAAAATCCATATTAAGGCCAGGTATACAAGAGAACTATAAAGCTCAGGCACTCGAATCAACCTTTGTGATCCAGGTTTGAAGATTTGACTTTATTATGCCTGCAGCTTTAGGCACCTCCTTTAAATGTGCTTTACAGAGGTCAGGACACCTGCAGGTGAAAAGCATAGGACAAGCATTATCATTCACAATAAGCAGGAGCTAAGCAGAAAGTTTAATCTATCATTCTAAATAACCCTCCTGCTTTTTTCATTTAATGCATACCTTTTCCAGTGACTTCTGCTGTAGGGTAGTATTTACATGTGAAGTGTGCAATTATGAGCTCAGAAGAGACAAATGAAATCACCTACTTTACTTTGTGACAATTCCATGAAAATGTAGCTCTCAAAAGTACATGTCCTCGTATAAGGTATGTCCAGGTTGTCCAACACCATTATAGAATGATTTTCTTCATCAAACTTTACAGGATTTTGAAAGTCTGTTGAATTGCAAAGAATTTGTGCTATTTTTGTTGTTGCTATCCCACAGGTCCTCCTTTTACTTGAAACTTGTCCCTAAAGCAGAAATTAAGCTGATTCAGTTACCTCATTGCTCTGAGAAAAACTTAATGGAGCTTTAAGAAGATACTGACATGGCTTCTTAAGCAAATAAATTCTCTTTTTTCACCTTAGTATCAGTCTGCATTAAGTAGTAGTTCCAGAAACTTCATCCGTGAGTCATTTGAGGTATTAACACATTTGACAACAAATCTCTCAGGGGAATGCCTTGCAGAAAGTCTGTGCTCCAGAGACATGCAGACAGCTTTTTGGAGGATTTGGAGACTATGGATGTTCAACACCAAACTAAGTTGCAAACTAAGTTTGTGAGCTGAAAACAATGTTTCTACCTGAAAACACTTTTTTCAGCCACAGGTGTCTTAGACACAATTGTAAATCCCTACCGACAAAAGCAGTCCTAATAAAATCAGATGCTTTCATTGGAACAACTCTAAGGAATTAGGACTTAAAATCTCTTTAATTTAAAATCTATTGTTATCTTCAGGACAACTGTTAATACTGGCCAACATGTTCACTTGGTGAAACTCAAAAATCAATACAACCTTACTGCTAACATTTAAAAATTCAGTTAAGCACAATTAATCAAAGTGAGATACAAACAGTCCTTCTTTCTTTACCAAAAAAAATGGCCATCCAATTTTGAAATTGTGACATTGTTTCTGTTTTCTTAGCAAACATTTGTGATCAGGTCTAATTAATTTTTAACATTATGTTTGTATCAACATTTTAAAAAGATGCATCAAAAAAAAAAGTTCCTACCACTCAAGTAAAACAACCAGAAAAAACTATATATAATGTACAAAATCCAAGGCTTTCCACAAGCTACTGACTTCCAATGTCAACTCCAGTTAAAGCAGTTATAAAGAATCAATTACCTGATACAGTACAGAGCGGTGAGCACAGTGCTGCTATACCAATACCAGACACCAGTCATAGTTCAAAACACATACAATAGAAGAGGGAGTTCCACTAAATTAGTTTCCAGCAGCAAGTGTGTCTGTAGAAGAGGCTGAAACACCAGACAGCTCAATAGCTTGCAGACATCAAATAAAGCACACCACACAAATTGAACAAATACAATAACCAGTCCTCAAAAACCCCAAACCTCTTAAGGGTGTTCCAGCAATGGAAGGCTGCCTGCAGAAAGTTACTCTTAAACTCTGATATTTCCCCTGTGTTCAGTAATGTCAGTTTCTGAATTGGAAATTCTTTAGTCAGTACAAAGTGAAGTTCAACTCAGAGCAATGAGCACGTTCAGGCAGCACAGTTTGACATTTGTCCCAAAGGCACATGGCAAATTGGTGTCCAGAACACAAATAAATTAAACCTTCTGTCTTCTAAGCTCCTGCACAGTCTAACCTGTTGATATTTACCCTCAGATGCCCATAATCGAACAATCGATCGTGGGGTGTTCATCTGCTCATCCAAAGCACAGACTTCCCAGATAGCTCCTTTTTAAGCTTCTTCCCACGCTGGCTACTGCATCTTTTGCACAGTTTAAATACAGGGTAGTTCTGTGGACCTTTGGGGGGAAGAAAAACTCTGACGAAAGTACTTGTTATGTATAGCAGAGATTTGCCATGAGGAGTGCATATCTCAAATGCGCTTCCAGGAAGGAAAATTCTCCCACCTCTACATTCAGTGAAAAAGAATTTTTCTCTCTCTGATTTCTTTATAATTTTGAGGCTAAAACAGTAAGCTCTTTGTGTTTCTGCTGTGGTGCAGGCTGAAACCAATATATTATCGTGTACACTAAGTATCACGCCCGGTTTGACAGTGGAGCTGCACACATAAAAAAAAAGACAAAAGCTATTATGAAAGACTCCCTAAAAAACTTCTCCCTAAAAAAGAGTTCTCCCTTTTAGTGTTCTCCCTAATAAAGGGTTCTCTCTTTCAAGGTTCTCCCTAAAAAGTACATCTGAGCTGACGCTGTGCTCAATTAGCTTGTTACCTGAAAGGCTATGCATGCTGTTACTTTAGCTCTTGATCATAAAAGACTATCTCCCATGGGTTTGAAATGTCAGCTCCCTCTAGCAAATAAAAAAAAGATTATTTCTTTTATACCCTCAGTTAAAAGTTAATCTTTAGCGAGGTTTAAAATTAACCAGTTACTACACACTGCAGTTAAAATTGTCTTCAGAGAGGCACATTCTCATTGGCATATGTATGACTTCACCCTTTAGAAGACATTTCTGCTATTTGTCCAAATCCCTGGAGGCATCTTCATGACAAATAGGAGTGAGCAGTGACATTTCTCAGTGGTTTTATTCAATTATAAGTAATGGAGCTTTCTTCAAACATGGGGTTTATTTAATACTGGCTATATAAATTATTAAATCCTTCATGGAGATCTTTAATGCATTAAATAAAAGCCCAAACCCCACATAAATTACTAATTTTTTTTTCATTCAGACACAACCCAGTTTCCTTTATTTTCTTGGCAACTGAACAATATCAGGAAACTGAAATGTGGAAAATTAAAAAACTTAAGCAAGCCTCAGCTCACACTACATACTGATTCTCTTTCTGTCCATATAGACATCCTCTGCAAAAAGCAATTAAGCTAAAATCTGTCTTGAAATCACAAAAAGAATCACATTTGAGCTTAGTGAATTAGGAGGAAATCACAGCATCTAATGACCTTCAGAAAACCACACTAAACAAAAATTAAAATTGATGTGACCTCTATGAAACTTTGTGAGGGATCTTTTTTATTATGGAATACTTCTGATGATCACATTACAGAGATGTTGATTTTAATGTCAACGTTTGTATTTAACTACAGATTTTAGCTTTTAGCGTACACATTATTTTAAGAAGATTAATGTTGATGCAATTGTCCAATTGCATGCAATCAAAGTAATTAAGGCAGGAATGCTTTCCAAGTACTCATCCAATGCTACCAGTTACAAAGTTAAGCATGACAGCCAGTGGCAAGAACTTTTAAGCAGCAGTGCATTAGACAAGACAGATCATGCTTTTGGAATGGGAGGCACAAATTGCTCTCTCAGCCCAAACACGGCCTCAGTGCCAGCAGAGGCAGATTCCTCTCCCGTCTGCGAGCTGAAGAGGGAGTGCGGTGACGTACATGACCACTCCACTGACACAAGAGGTGCAAGGCAGGAAGCAGACAGCTGAAAGCATCTCACTGCAATCAGTGGACCATTTTCCATACAGATGTAGAAACAGCTATTCTCTTGACTCCTTTCCCTGAGATTAATGTATCCAGAAAATATAAAAGAGAATGGTTTCCACTCTCCCTTCCACTACTTCCGCATTTCCTGTGTTGTTGGAATCATAACTTGTAAAGAGCAATTCTTCAGCTGTCCTTGAATCACACAAGCACCCACAAGCATCACTTGCTGCTTATTCTCTAGAGCAAGAGGCTCAGTGAATGAAAAAGAACAGACAGGCTGTCAAGGTAAACCTTTAGCACCTAATCAAAGCTGTAACAAGAGCTGACAGAGAAGCTGGAGCCAGCAGCTGATGTGTAGAGCTGTGCCTTACACATGCCGTGTCATTTTTCATTGTCTTGGTTTGAGAAATTAGCCCAAACTGGATGTTGATGAGCATGTAAATTAGCAAAGCTAACAGGGAGCTATTCTTCCTAATGTTTTCTTTTTTGCAGAATACCATCCCGTTTGGTCTTGTTTTCCCTACCATGCAAGCAAGAACATCTGTGAGAAAGCTTGCTCGTAATAAATGTTTTAAAAACAAGTTATTTGGATCTATAGTGCCAGTCTTTGAATCTAATGAAAGAGAGCTTCTCAGCCTAAATTGAGATGGATGGTCACACACTGCCTCTTATATACTTAGAATGACTCTAACCTTGCCTGATCAGCTTTTGCTATTAGCATCAATGGAAGTTAGACCAGGTTTACTGCTGCACTTTTGGTGCAGAAATACCCACATGGCAGCCTATGGGAAGAAAAGATGCACGTCCTGAATTCATCACCATAGCAGTATGGCCTAGACAGGACCAAAAAGTCAGTGAATTGATGGACTCTGATAACCTGCATGGTCCTTCTTATGCCCAGGAAGGACAGAAATGCTCAGGCATGCAGTTTGCCCGTCATCCTAAAATCCTACCCATTCACACAGCCACCTCAATGCCAGCAGTACCTCAGCCAAGGCTGGCGCAGCCTCATGGTCTCAGTTTACGCCAGCAGTGTTAGAGCTGAACTTATTATGCTGTTTGTACACAAGCATCTCAAGGCCTAGCTGTGTACCAAGAGACAGAAGAGTAGAAATGCTTAAAAACAGGTGCCAGCTCTCTGCAGGGGCTGAACCGAATTACCTTTTTGCCACCTTCTGGACGATGACAGTGGTACAGCTAAAGACATGTTACTTTTTTTTTTCCTCCTTAATTTTATGGTGCTAAAACTGATCTGTCATTTTCCAGTGAGATCTGAAACCATGGCTGCACATTTTCCTGCACTCAGGAGTAGATATGCCAAGCATTTAGCCTTCAGACTAGATACCTTAAGAAGCTGAGGAAGACTATAGGTAAATATAAACCTCATTGTCAGTTAAAGCTTTCTATCCCTGTTGTCATCAGAATTATATCCTCTTATCACAGAAAGAAACCAAGACTGATGAATACTTCATGACTTCTCATCCTCATAACACCACAGACAGGGGCGATAAAAAGAGAGGGCATCTAAAAATTGAATAGCATATTTCAAGATCCTTATTTACCCTTAACTTCTCCATCAAGAGGACCACTAGTAAATAACATACTGGTAAAGGAGATTGGGTTAAATCAATCATCTTCCCCGCTAGAATTTAGAGACAACATTTAGCCATTGGGACATTTTCAACACACTACTGCTCCAAAGGACTCCACAGCTCAAAATAGTGTCCTGCATGAGCAGACAAGGATACCAAAACAAGGAGAGGTAAATCCTACATACCACTGCACAATGCAATGGTCAGGCAGTTCCTACAAGTCTTCAGCTACACCGCTTGTTTCATTCTCTCTCAGTTATCCACAGAGAAGAGGAGCAATAAGGAGTTTACAGAGAAACCAACTTGACTTTCTCACTTTCTGTCTCACATTTCTGCTGCTTCCACTCTATTTATCGTTCTTTCTTCCCTGTCCATGTACATGCCTGAGTGTTAAAACCCTCTCTTCTGCATTCTAAGAAACAGATCTTTTATATCCACGTTTCAGGATGATTGGCCCATTCACTGCTAATCACAGTGTGAATCCGCTCTCTTCTATTCCTAAGCTTTTTATCATTCAAAGCTTTTGTCTAAATCTGAAACTATTACTGATTTAAATAATCCCGTTGACAGAAATGAAATAACCTGAGCACAGTTAACTCCTGAAAATGGGAGGACATTTCCTAATCGTTTAACATTGACATTAACAAATTCTATGGTTTCCCTCTCTTTTGACAATGCATCAAATAGAAGGAAAACACAAAAACATTTGAAAGTCCTCTAATATACCCTCTAAATTACAATTACCTTCAACCTGTTGGGGAAGAATCTAGAAGCAATTAAGGTAAGTTACCCCATTTTGCAAGTATCTCTAGGATTCAAGGTTTTCCACACCTTAGTTCACCAGTGGTTGAGGACACAGAATAAGAATAACCTTATTTAAAGAAAAGAATGTGTCTGAATTTCAGGCCACTTCAGAAGCCTGAAGAGGATTTTGCTTTAGGATTCAGAACAGTTTCTTCTACAGTTGGGATAGAAGTTGATATTAAGTTAGAGTGGCCAAAATAACATCTGAGGGTCCTACACCAGCTCCAACTCAGCCTAAAGCCGTGTTCAACTCAATACCAGTGCCAGTCCGCAGCATCCATGCGGTCCTGGTATGCTCTTTTAGGCTATTGGAATTAATGAGAGAATTTTATTTCAAGATAATGGGAAGAAATAAGAATTCCATTATTAACAAAAACTAGTATAGGCAAAATACCTCAACAAAAAGCCACGTGTTTTGCCTTTTAATAGTTTTCAACTATTTAATACCAGTTCTTAATTAAACACTTCTGGCTGCAGCTGTGTATTTTGCAGGATGAATGCCTTGCAATTTTAGTTGGTATAAATTGAACAGCATCACTGAATTATGTTGCTGTATTTGGTGGATGTAATGACGGGTCAGACTGGATGATGAGAGCCCAAACTGCAGATGACATCTCCATTAAAATGATTCATGTTATCACAGGATTAGGTCACAATAGCAGGGCTGCAAATGCCACAGTGCTTGTCAGAGTCATCTCTTGCTGCATCCTCTCTGAGTGGTGCCAGTGACACATTCAAGACTTGTTCTGTGATACTCCAAGTGTTTAAGGACTAGAAAATGACACATGGAATAAATGGACATCCCGGGGGACCATTAACAGGCTATCAGGCTTTCACTTTTCATTTTGAGTTGACATGCAGGATAGGTTAATGACAATCGAAAGCCCTTTCTATCTGGCCTTGGGGAACAGCACTGATGGGTTACCCAAAGTACAAAAAGCCACAGCACAAAAACGACACTTTAAATGGGGGCTACAGCAGAATCTAAATCCCAAATAAGCCAGTTCATGCTCCAGACTTCCAGCTGTGAAAACTTCTATCATGACTTGTATACTGCCAACTGTAGGGGATTCTTAGGGAATCTGGGGACTACAATTGAAGGAATATCAGTCACCAAATGAGATCAAGGGCTCTGGTCCTGTGATGGTGCCTGATTCGTCCCTCACACATGCTGTCCTCAGTACTCTCCAACCTTGATAGGAAGAAAGTTCTGCTTGCTAACAAAGCACAGGTCTCTCTCTATGTTTATCCAATGCACAGGGCACATGTGTAGGGTCATAGCTGACATCTACAGGATGCTACATGATGGATTAGTAAAGGTAAGCAGACAGCAAAAGAAGCCTCCAAGAGAGACCTCTTGCTTTTCTACCAACAATATTATTATTAATATAATCTGAATCCTTCCCTTGCCCAACTATAGCATGAATCTGAACAACTTCTGAGGAGCATAAATGAAAGCTAGAAAGAAGCACAGAGGTACTGGGTTTTGTCCCTCTCCTAGGCCCATATGCCTTGGAAGCGGAATAGTTCTTTTGCAGCCTTTACCCCACTGGTTGTGCTGCCTTCCTGTATTGAATCTATGGATTATTTTGTGTAACTCTTAAAATCAGTTATACATTGCACCATGGATTTTACACAGTGAGTTTAAATGCAGACATATTTTCTGCTTTGAATACAATTACAGACTGAAAATAAACACTCCAAGCAAACACAACATAAATCCGAAGTAAAGTCATAAAAAATCTAATCAAAAAATTAAGACAAAATTATCAGGAGAGGGGGAAGAGTAATTTTAAGTTAAAATCAGCGGACAAGAGCAAACAGGTGAGCAAAAAGTATATTTTGCAAGAGTAGGGGAACCTGCGATGGGAGATGAAACTGATGGGAGACTCTGCAAAGTAGACATAGGCATGGAAGATTACAAAGTGGGATGAGAGGTCAAGGGAAGGACTACTGCAGAAGTTACATGAAAGAGAGAAAACTGAAGAAAAGCTCAGTATAAGAAATTTACAAGAACACATCTCTAGCCAAACAGCAGTGTAGTTGTAAGCTATACAAAGTGATACATACATGCACTGGGAAACCAACTCAGGAAAATCCACAATTGCAAAGCCACAACTCTCATTCACACACTCTTGTATGTGCCTCACAAAAAAAAATTTTTCTTTTAAGGTAAAGATAGTCCTCAAAATCAGACACAAAATCACAGGGACACAACAGACATCCACATGAATTGAACAATCAATACATAACCTGAAAAAGGAAGAACAAGTAAAGTCATCTCTTGAGGATGAAGTTACTTGATCTCTGTGACCTACAGGAGAAGCTGTTATTACATCTCCATAACACAAGCTGCTGGTGACACGGTGAAACATCAATAATTCAGACAGTTTGCCCACACAAAGAAATTTAAAATCATTACATGACAGCTTTCTTCTGCTACTGTCTCTGATGAGGAATATGGTAACGTGCTCTTGCCCATACACCAGCACTTCACCTGGCCTAAGGAAGTTATTTCTTCTCTCATTCCAATACTCCGCAATTACATAGACTTACATGTAGTTATGCATCCTATACACAATTTTGTATGCATAACAGCCTCCATAATTTGTCTAAATGTTTAATTCCCTGCATGTTGTTTCTCTCTGGAAATTGTTATTCTGTCAATGCTTCGAAGCACCTGCAGAGCTCTCCTCCAAAGACAGGAAAGGTTCCTTGTTTCTCATTCAATTAGTTTTAACAACTTGATATTTGGTATCAGGCCACCTTTCAGGGTAAACTGCCCCCAACAAGATCTACTGGGAAGGTATTAAGTCAGGCAGCAACAGGAGGTGGCAAGGTATGAATAAATTAAGCAAAAAAAGAAGGCACAACTTCTTCCAGGGTATTTTCTTTGACTTCAGGTGCTCCTAAAGTCCAAGAGAATATGAAGCAAACAGGACTAAAGCAAGGAACTGCAAGGGAAATAGTGACAAGTAGATGTTGGTGTATCTGCAGTGAGGCTGTTTGGGAGGACCATTTGTTTTTGTTTTTTAAAGTAGACTAACAACTGCAGCATATTCCATCACTCTTCCTCAATCACTTTACATTGCCATTCCTCTGATTTTACCTTCACTGAAGTCACTAGGGAAAATGTTCTGATTGACTAATCTATAAGAAGAATAGCAGCACATAAGCAAGGCAGAGTACTGTGGCTTTTACCAGCCTTTTGGATGGGCTTAGCAAGCCTCTTCACAGCCCAAGTCACATTTGAATGAAGATGAGACTCACAAAGTACAGCAACAGTAATTCAAGCAAACTTAGAAACACAGTAGTGGTGACAGAGACAGAGAATGTAATTTACAGTCCAGGTCTTGATCCAGAAGAGCAAGCTGAACTTCTCTCTTTTTCTCATACTCTGAGAAAATACCTGAACAATTCAGATGCCAAATACGAAATAATTGGATATCAGGCAATTCTTCAACATATTAAATTTACTTTCCACTGGCTTTTTCTGTAATTATCTGGAAATAAAAATATTTCATTGTGAGTGAAACACTAAAGTAAAGTCAAATTAAAATACTTCTAGTTCTAGTTTGGGGGGAGGGGGAGAATCAAAAATAAAAGTTACTTCAATCCTGTATTTTGCTTAATGAGACTTAGAATTTGGAAAAAGTATAAGCCAATAGGCCAATTTCTATACACCCCTTCTTAGAAACTACAGGATTAGGTAGGTTTATCGTTGAAGCACCATATACAGCCCACTGCACTACAGAAATGATGAGCAGGCTACACTGCTTTGGCCTCTTGTGATCCTTGTAACTCACAAGTTACACAGGCACCCCCAAACAGAAGCCAGCTAAGTGACCGAAAGTAACACAGGGAAAAAATACGTTCAATCAAGCATTTCTTCTGCTACTGCTGTAACTAAACATTATTAGGGCAGGGGTACACCTCAGTCAGCTTGCATATTCAGTGCCTCATTCAGTGCCCCACATATGTGTATTATTTATGGGCTAGTTGACAGCTAGATGGGTAGTTAGTGCTACCCACCACGCTCTAAGAAGCCAAGAAGCCGATACCACTGACTGCTAACTTCTACTTGCTACCCACCGGGGACATAATTTGTAATCAGTCTTGGTTTGTGATAGTAGAAGCACTACAATTTTTAAAAACCTCTGACAGACAACCACAAAAGACCGTAAGTTGCTGGGAGAGAAGCTCTGTCATAGGCATGTACAGTTGCCAAAAGCACTACCAGAAGAGCAGAGATGTGATGGAAGCACCCTGCTGTGGCACAGTCAAGGACACGATCTGCCTGCACAGAGGTGCCCCCTCTCGCCCCAGGCTCCACAAAAGGCAGTGCAATTCGAAATGGGGTAAAAGAGCCCATATAGGCCATCTTCAGTAATTCCAAGAAAAACCACCCACCGAGCTGGTGGGTTTTTTGGTCCTGGCAAAAATATAATGGGAGGGAAAAAACAGAGAAGCACAAAAGCTCAGGAACACACTGGTCTTTGGCATCAGCAGGATTTGGCTTCCCCTCTGCTGCCACCTGGAATGAACAGAAATTGCTTCCACTTCACCTCAGGATTTTCCATAAACAAGATACAATTATATATGAAACAGGCTAGAAAAAACAAAGGCAGCACTAATGGGGCTCTAAAAGGGTTTTGTTAAAGCAGAGAGCATGAGCGTAGCTGTTAATGGCGAAGCCACCGGAAACAAAATGTCAGCAGATTCACACCTGTCATTTGCTCTCCCATCCCATGTCCCCCCAGCCCCGATCCCGTGGAGGCACAGAGTCAGCAAAACTCACACAGGCACCGTGCTCAATTCACCCAGGCAGCTGGGACCGTACACTTCCCAAGTCCTTCTCTCTCTATCCCATTTTCTCCACTAAGCAATGATCCTGCTGGTGAATGGTACACGCTTCCGCAGGAGAAAAGCTCTTCTCTACTTGCTCTCCCAGTGCGAAGGGGAGAGCCTGAACAGTGAGAGCTGTCAGTTCCTATCTTTCTTTGCCACTCAGCTTATTTCCTGATTCCTAAAATGAAGCTGCAGCTGCACTGGATGGATGTACTTAAATGCAAGCCTCCGGAGATGGGAAAGTGCTGACTGCTGAATTGCCCTCTTTCACCTTATTCTCATGCCATTCTCTACTCTCTCAACTTTTCTCCCTGCCCCCACCCCCTCCTGTTCAAAGGGAACCAGAAACCTGTTGCCTTTGAATTTTTTGTACAAGTCGTGCTTGGTGAATGCTCCCCCTATATGCTCCTCCAAAATTGTATCTATTCCAGCTTCCTCAAGCTTAAGGGATTTGAAAGGGCAAGAATTAGGGCCTTACATGTATGCGGTTAATTGTTCCCATCATTCTCACCCCACACCAGAGAAACAGATATGTGCTTCATGTATTCTATTCATGTTCTAATTATTTCATGTTACCCGAAAAAAAAGCCTTTGTACTGCAGCCATAGTCCTACAAGGCACCAGCCCTGAGACCAGACCCAGGTTCCCAGCTGTATCCAAAGGACTAGAGAATTCCAGTCTGACATCAATCCTTGCAAGTGATATGACTTAGATCTTTGTAGTTTTACTATCGTGCAGCAAAGTGAAAATATTAGGCAACTATTTTTAAACAAAACCTGAACATTTTTCAAAGCTTGCTGGAAAATAATTATAAAATTAGCTCTGTAAAGGAGGCTTTTTTTTTTCCAGAACATAAGAAAAAAGGAAGAAAGAGAAATCTACAACCTTTAAATGAAGCCACATGAAAGTTAAGGGTTTTCCAAAACCTCCTCTCCTGTCACTTTCCTACATGATTAAAATCATACATTTAAACAATCTGTTCTTCCTTCTTCCCCCTACTCTTCCAGAAGATATAATTTAAAGATTTTGACTCCTGGCTGTCCAAACAAAATGTTGCACAGCAACAGCCACTACTGCTATCACTGGAGCAAAATAGATCTGGGCCCTCAAATATCAAATTTGAACTTTCCCCATTTCACAATATGTGGGTGACAAATTCAGAGTCCGCAGGTCAGAAACAGCTTACAGCTGCGTTTTGGATAGACACTGTATCAATCTGGCAAAAGAGAGCCCAGTGATTTCTTGGATTCTAATGAGATCAACTCAGGCCGTTACATACGTTATGCTTATGTATCAGAAAGATCTGTAGGTACCACAGTAAGAGGCAATCTACCAGCCTTCTCAAATAATCAGTCCCCTGTCCTTATTAAATACATACTCCAAACTACAATTTACAGTTTCCCATCCTAGAAATCAGTTCAAATTACAAAAAGCAAATGCTCTTCTTGTTCCTGCACCAAGTTATCCTAATGCAAAGAAAGAGTGAGTGCACTCCACTACCAAGCATGGTGGCCAACAAAATGGTTAAAGTAGCCAATGAACGCACACATGACACAGCAACAGCCTGGACATCCTGTGTTCCCCTCCAAGCCTGAGCCAAAGGCCTCCCTGAAGCAGCCCCCTCCCCAGTCAGTCATATGCTGGGCCATCACCAGAGTGGGTTGATCACAATGTCCTGTCACACCATGAAGTCATGTCCAACTGGACTTTTGCCTTGGAGCTGGGGGTGCCAGTCTCTTTTCCTTAGAGCACTGAGAGGAACACTAATTCTGTGAGTCACACTGGAAAATTTATGGCATCCTAAGCTCAAAAAAGAGAGGTTAATTCATGCAAAAAAAGAGGAAATAAGTGGCTGAGAGAAACAAAGATGATGGTAAAACTGAGCCTTGTGATGATGAAGAAGTGCAGGGACAGAAGGGTCTCCTGGCATTACACACTGTGAACCTTTCAGCTACAGAAGGCACAACTCCCATGTCCTTCCTTGAGGATTTGGAGTGTGCAGACCCCCTCAGAAACATCCCAGAACCCCTCTCTCCTCTCACCCATAGTTAAAACCTCTCATCCTGCTGCTAGTTAAATCGGTCCCCTGCCTCGTTCTTGCACAGATACACACATGAGCACCCCATAGCGCCCACACAGCTTTGATCTCTTTTGTGAGTTGAAGTACAGCACCCACCTGTACTGTAAAGTGCACGAACGGCAACATTTTCGGATTTTCCTCTTTTCCTACACATCTTTTCAATTGTAAAATTATACTAGGATTTTAAATGTAGCTCAAGGTACCTTTTTACTCTCATCATAAGTTTGAAAATCTGAAAAAAAATTTAATTAACACATTAAAAAAAATCCTATGATGAAGAAATGAAAAGCCATACTCATTCAAATTTTCTTCAGCTTTGGTTCACTTTATAATGAAATTGAAGATCCTGACTTGGCAAAAATAACACAGGTAAAAGCACTAAAGTATAAAAAATAAAAAAGCCTTACAGGTACAGCAGCTGACACGTAATATATCCCAAATAGCCTTCTAGAAGGAAGACTACTGTACCCAGCTCTTAGATACATGTATCCAACAGGGCAAAAGAAAATGGAAGAGGCTTGCTTTGAGAACCAAGTCTCTATTGAAACTTGATTGCATTAACTGAATCCGAATTCTTAGAAGGACACTTTGAAGTTAGTGTAACTGCCGGAGACACTGGCAAAATGACATGATTGTGCCTTCAAGTCAAAATTTTGGGAGCTTTTCTCCTCCAGCTCTTGTGCAAGTCAACACTAATCGCACTGTAGCAACACCAAATGAATATCTGACAAAAGCATTATGTAGATGACCATACAGCTACTTTTAAGAAAATTACTGGGAAAATATATTTGATTGCTACCAGTATGAATTGAACTTCTCAGAAATTCCAATCACCTTACAAAGAGATTGATACAAAATATTGAAACATCCAACCTTCATAATTGTGACAAGAGTTCTCAAAAAACAGACACCTCACATTCATATACTCTGTCATCAACACGTAAGTACAGTTCACAGCCAGAGGTTAAAGCCTAGGAATCTTATAGAATATACATTAAAAACCCTAATTTATTAATATTTAAGAAGGAAAAACTGCTCTCAGTGCCTGTTGGAGAGCCCACATTTTAGTCCTGTTAAGAAAATGGGAGTTTCAAAGTTAAACTGATGGAAAATGAACACTGAATTCAATGTCAAGGAAAGAAAAAAAAAAAAGAGGTGGCATTATCTAAAAACAAAAAAAAGAAAAATACATACAAATCAAAATTGGGATCTCTGTACTATCAGACCCAACTTTAGATAAAGCAAAAATTCATAGAAATCACAATTGCAGGAACCTGGAATTGAAAAGAGTTTCGGGTGTACACAGAATCGTCATTCCAAGAGCCATGCCAGTATCAGCAGAGTTTAAAACTCATTTAATGTCCAGGGAAGACCTAACATGGCTTCAGAAGTAAGAGAAGCTGTCATTCTACACAGAATAGATTTTGTGTTTTATGTGACAGTGACAGAAAAAAAAAGGTAGATACTGTGAACAGAAGCACAGAGCATTTGACTTACGAGACCTCAGAGTCTGACCAAAGCAGGCCAACCTGTTACTTACGCCACACATTATCAGTAGGAAATTCTCTGAATCTCATTTCCGAGGCCTTTCTCTCAGAAAGTCATTAAGCTCTAATTAATGGCTCTGTGAGGTGGAGGGATCCGCTTGGGCATCCATTAGGATGGAGGCTCAAATGTCAGACCAGCAAAGGCATTAGGCAGACTCTGGCATTTTGCCCAGTGCAGGATTAGCATTGACGCATTCAGCATCCTTTGAAATCTTTAGCCCTGCAAGAAAATCTGCAGGTTTTCTCTCTGTCTGTGTGATGGATAACATCTCTAAGTAATCTGTTGGTCCACCACCAGAAAATGCCTCTCCACCCCAGCTGAGCAGGAAGGAAAGATAAATGTGGTCCAGCTGCAGAGCCCCTCTCCAAAACAAAGTTAAAAACAGCCAGAACCTGAACCCTGGAGATGCTGCCAGACTGAAATAGCAAGATCTTTACAGGAAGCATTGCCTGCAGTTTGGGAGCTGGCTAAGGAAGCAACAGAGGAGGAGAAGGGGCAGTAAATGGCTTAAAGAGCTGGGACTGAAGTACTGCAGTGTCAGTGGGCATCAGCAGTGAGAAGTTAGGAAGCACCGGACTGTGAGCAAGGTAGGGAAGCGTGGAGGAACCACGACTCTCCTCGTACTCCATCTGGAAGCAAGCAGGTTGTTTTAAAGGCACTGGCTATGAATCATCGATTCGATGTTCATTTTCACTGAAACCTGACAGCCTGCCAGAAATCACTGTTAGGCAAGGTACTAAGCCAGACACCAGGATGCTGACAGCCTGCCCTTTTCCACACCAATCACGCTACCTCACTTCCTCGTAGCCTTGGCCTCCAGCTTCTGTGATCCATCCTTCTTCCTAATTTGCAGAATATCATTACTAAGTCACTCACTTCTAATAAGAGAACCCATTCAGAGTTGCATATTGGACTAACCTAGATAAAAGGTTCACTTCTGCTCTCTTGAATAGCAAGAAAAGGTGATGTGGTGTGTATTTTCCCCTACAACCAAGACACATCACTAAGAGTTGTTCAAAATAACTTTTGTAGCCTCTGTCCAACCATGTTTTACTCCTGGGTCTGTCCCATTCTCCTGCCTGTGAAAGCATAGGTCTGCTGAATTGAGTAGCGCATCCAGGTTCTGGAGACAGAGGAAGGAAAGATGTTGAAACATCATACTACTGATTTAGCTGGGTTGCTGTTAACTAAACCCAGCCGGAGTTCTGTCCAGTTCTATCCGCAGACAGTGACAAAACAAAAACTAGCCCTTGTGGAAGACAAAACGCATGACTTTGCATCTTTCTCCCTTCAGTTTCTCTTTCCTTTCAGTGATGTCAGAATACTTCCCAAAGACAATCACAAAGCAATGCTGAAAAACCACAGAAATATGTAGTCACTTGCAAGGCTTCTACATGGAATCAAGGCATAGGATGAGTGGCAATTCTTTTCTCCAGATGAAGAATGCAAGTAGTATTTCTAAAGCAAATTCTAGACACAGTTGCATATAAACCCTTTTTTTCAACGATGATCAAAGCAGGAGCAGAACTCACACCTCCTGACCCCAAGTCTTAGCTTTAAAGTCCTAAAATACCCTCAGACCTGAATAAAAATAAAAAATTTAGTTGAAAGTTAATGACAATGGAAACTTTTGAGAGTTTGGGAGTTTTACTTGCTTCCATGCTTCCAGGTTTCTGATTTGATTTCATGATCATCAGGTGATCTTTGAAAGAAAACTCTTTGTTCCTTTGCTTCCTTACTTGTAAAATGTACCTTACCTGTGCTTCAAAGGACAAAGTACCTTTATTCAAATGCGAGGAATCACTAAGGGGGATGTCTATGGCAACAAGTACAGCTATCAACCTCTTCTAAACTAGTTTCTTCTTAGGGAAGCTGACCACCCAATCTGTCTATCCATGACACAGTATTTGACAAATTGAAGGATTTGCTGTCAGAAGGACAAAAAAAATTTTCTTTCCACCATCAGGGGAAAATATCAAAGTAACTGCATGGACATTTTGAAATTCAGTACAGTCAGTCTAACAGCTTCTCTCAGTCTCTTGTTTCTGCATTACACTTAACAACTGCAGAACTAGCTCAGAGCATTACCAGGTTAAACACCAGTCAAGTATACAGTGGTACAGACCTCACAAGAGACATACAAAGAAAAACACCATCAAAAGAAACCCCAGTATGAGATTTCCCCCTCTGTTCATACCCTCTGCCACCACACAGGCCTTTCTCTTATAAGTGGAGACTTTCACAGCTTATGAAGAGTTTTATCCTTGCAAACAGGACACTGCCAGCAGCCAAAAGGAGGCATCATCCAGATTAATTTATCTCTATAATTCGTCTGCCCTCCTCCCCAAAAGAGCAGTTTTGCCAACTCAGTTTTTGGTAACTGCTGGTACAGCCATGGGACAGAGGCAGCAAAGAAGTAAGACTGCAAGTGAGTTTGGCACTGTTTTAAAAGGCCCAGATGGAGTTATGATCAGGGTGACAGTGGAGGGCAAACAAACCCACAGAGGCACTGCTGGCACGGGATGCACTGTAACTCTCCTCCACACCAAAGAAACACCAAAACAAGTCAAGATATGAGAATATTTGTGTGCAGTCTAAGCTTGCAAAAGGAGAGACTGCTTTAGAACTGCTTTAGGACTTGAAAAATACAGGTACACTGGTTTGAGGTAAAACAAGACCTGTAATGAAACATCACACAAAACTCAGGCCAAGGCTGTAGACAGGTCCTGCAGAGTTTGGCTTTATGTTGTAGAAATGATAACCTCTGGGCCAGAAGCAGACTGGAGATACACCTCAGCCTAGGCATTCTGAGGTTTGCTTTGGTCTTGTGTGTTTCTTACTTCCTTTATCTTTTCCCTTTTTCATGCCTCTTCTTCATACCCATGCCTGAAATCAGTAGCAGAAAGAGACCAGCAAATTTAGCTGTGGAATAGTGTCCACGTTTGCTTTGTGAAGCGAAACAGAAGAAAAAAAATTTTTACCTAGCTGTATGTTTTGAAAAATAGTTGCTATTAGTTTGAGAAGCCATCATCTTGTGATACTATGTACATATTGACACGCAGAGGAGGAAAGCAGATGAGTAATCAACAGCAGTGACATGCAGAGCCAGAAAGAACACACGAAGTTCAACTGTATTAGAAAGAATCAGCTTAAAAGGCAACAGCTAAACAAACGGAACAAGCACACAACGGGGGGCATGGAAACAGTAGCTTTGTTGCACAGATTTACAAAGCAGACGCACAGTTTGCATGACATGTCAGAGACTGCCCAGGCAGCAGCAAGGCTGGGAACTCCCCTATCTGCACCATTCCCAGCGTTCTGACAGCATATCACCTCACCATTCAGCACTTTTTCCCTTTCCCACAGGAACTGGGTTTCAAGCCTGAAGTAGCAAATGCAAGAGAAACCAAATTGGGAACCCATGCTCTCAAGTTCATTCTGTTACACAGGGGCAGGTGTTACAACATCTCACCTTCAGTAGGCGTGAAAAGAAAAAGAAACCAACCCACCAAACCTATTTTAGCTGAGTTCCAGAGTTGTTAACACTGCACGTCTTTACCCAGTCTTGGAGAGAAGTCATATTTTCTTATTACAGCAATGCAAACAAGCGAATGCAGTCAGCATTACAACTGGAAGCTGTGGTTTAATGTGTTCTGTATAGAGTGGACAGACAGTTCATGAGCTGATGTTTCCCACAGGCTTGAGGCTGTGTAGTAAGAAGACTGACTTAGGCTGGACTGACTGACTGGCTTAGGTTTATGGGTGTAAATTGCACTGAATTAGCAAATCCAAGAGTGGATTCAGTTTCCTGCAATGAACACCTTCCATTTAAAGCCGTCATGAATGTGCCTTTAAGTGAGCAGTCCCATGGATTCTGCTACATGAGAAAATTGCACTGGCTTTAGGCTAGCACAGGGCTTTGGTTCACAAACCTTCACTGATCTAGAGATCACATGTGAGGATGAGGACAGCAGTTCCTGGGTTACTACCATACCCCCATCCATGATTACCTTTCCCACAGGAGATTCCACAAAATGTTTAGTGTATCCCTCTGTTCTCAATCCTGAGCAAATCAACAGCAGCCCTATCGAGAAATACACGGGGGTGCTGTTGGATGAGGGACTGAACAATTTACATTGCAATGAGCTGGCAATTTACACTTGCAGCCCAGAAAGCCAAGCATATCCTGGGCTGCATCAAAGATAGCGTGGCCAGCAGGGCAAGGGAAGGGGATTCTACCTCTCTACTCCTCGCTCATGAGATCCCACCTGCAGTGCTGCATCCGGCTCTGGGGTCCTCAGCATGGATCTGTTGGAATGAGTCCAAAGGAGGGCCACTAAGGTGTGTAGAGGGATGAAGCACCTCTCCTACAAGAAAAGGCTGAGAGAAATGGGATTGTTCATCCTGTAGAAGGCTTCAAGCCGTCCATATTGCAGCCTTCCAGTACCTGAAAGGAGTCTACAAGAAAGATGATGAGAGACTTTATCAAGAGCATGTAGTGACAGGATGAGGGGGAATGGCTTTAAACTGAAGGGTATGTTTAGATTAATTATTAGAATGGAATTTTTTACTGTGAGGGTGGTGAGGCACGGGAACAGGTTGCCCAGGGAAGTTGTGGATGACCCAGTCCTGGAGGTGTTCAAGGCCAAGCTGGGTGGGGCTCTGAGCAATTTGGTCTAATGGAAGTTGTCCCTGCCCAGGGTAGAGCGGTTTGAACTAGATGATCTATATAAGGTCCCTTTCCATCCAGGCTATTCTACATTTCTGTGATTCTAATCACTGCAGTTCACAGGTCAGCCATTGAAATCACCAACTTCCCACAGGCAAGCAGTAGCAATGGTAACTGGGACACAGCGATGTGGCAAACTTATGGGCAGGCAGTAGACTGCGGCATGGGTGGGGCAGACTGTGAAGGCAATGTCCCCTCTCACAGCTTTGAGCTGGGGCAAATGCCTCACTGATTTACTCTTGTCTTTATGTTGGATACTATACATAGTATTTATGAAATCAATAAAGAGATGCTCATCACTGCCTGCAAAAACAATGCAAAGAGGCTGTCTGTAATTTCAAAAAGTCAGAGTCTGGATTGATTAGCAGTGCTAATTCTCATGTGAGACACATGAATGTGTCAGGATGAAGGAAGCTCTGCAAGTTTTGAAAGTGGACCAGCAGAGTAAATAAATACACAGGCCTCTCAACTTTTGAATAAATGTTTAACTTCAATGTACATTGTACATGCCTGTTCCACAGTCCACATTTAACAGACATTTAGAGCAGCACAGCTAAAGGACAGTGAAGATTGTCTTAGAGGCCAGCCATTTGTTCAAGAAAATAAAGGACCCGTGCACTGTCATGCTTGCTACAGCTTAATTAAAGCTCACACAGAGAACTGGAGCAGGAAATATCACACAGAGGCAGACAAATCTGCAGCCAGCCAGAGAAAAGTATTGCTTGAACAAAAGTCATGTAGGAAGGTTACCATCAATTTCCCTTCTCACAATGCACAATAAAGAAAAGATTTGAAATTCAGTCATATCCTGCTTAAAAAGGTCTTCAAGAATCTATAATTTACCTTGAAGGAAACAAGATGGGGGTGGGGAGAGGAAACTAGTGTGTGGTTGCATGTGATAAGGCAAATATAACTTTCCAGTGTTCCTGTGAGCCATGTTCTCTCTACCTCACAGTCTGCCTCACATTCCCAACTACACTGTTCTTTCAGGCTGTGCTGTCTACCAGTGTGCAAATGCTGTGACTCCTTTGCTGGGAGACAGCAGAATTCATGAAGTGTCTCCTTTGGCCAGCCTGTGCAGCTGGGTGTGTAGTCCATTAACTGATGTGTTTGTTCTGGTCTTCATGAGGACCATATTGTTACCCAATATCTGATCTTCCTCAGGAAACTAAAGCAGAGCTTCCCCAATCGATGCTGCAATGGTGGGCGTGAGAAGGCAGCCATTCCGTACTGCAAGACAATCACTCAATTGGTCGTTGTTCAGAACTTCAAAATCTTAAGCAACTGGATCAACATACCAGCAAACCTTCAGTGGTTGTACATTGGTAAGAAGGAACCAGAGCACCACAGAAGCCGTGGGGCTGTCCAGGAAATCAGCCAGTTGACACACCAAAAACAGGCCAGGAGACCAATGTGAGAGTGCGTGACACACAGGTCACCAGGCAACTCGATTTTCTTTTTGGAGCAACAAGCAAAAGTAAGGTACTACCGTTTCTATCAGCTCCATGAAACAGACTTTTAAAAACAAAAGCCATTTTCACAAATGTTTCAAGCTTCTCTATCTATAAGCTAAACACGAAGATCAGCCCATCACACATTTTGTCTCTTGACCTTGAAGCTATTCATACATTGTCTCACTCTGACTCATGACACAGTCTACTGTGCCATATCCTGCTATAAATTTAATCTCCGTATTTACATTTGAATGGGAGACACTTAGCTGTCCACCAACACAGCAATATACATCCTCTTGTTCTGGCATCAGCTTCAAGTAATTAAATGGAAAGAGTTGCTGCAAAGTACAATGACTATCATAGAGTCATCATAGTTGCCTGACCTACTGCAGATACGAGCAAGTGAACGCCATCACATTTCTTATACCTGGAAGTAGACTTGCTTTCTTCTTAGTTTCCACTGCCATGCTCTCTCTATACTGGCAAAGTTACCAAATCTTTTAAACAACTTTGAATTAATTTGACCCTGCCCTTTTTTATGCAAATATTGTATACAGCTTCTGGCTCATGATATTTAGAGAATGCTTGTTATAATTTCCTAATGGAATTAGTTACATGTTTTAAAATATATCAGTTTAGCATACAATACAAAGGAGATAAACACTCAGCATCTATTTATCAGTCTTTTGCTGTTCTATCAACTCCAAGCAAGATCAACATTTTCAGAAGTTCCTATCTACTTGGCAGTAGAAATTGTCAAAACTTTTTCCTTAAAATTTTTGCAGCAAGAGCTTTGATAGATCTTAGGCCATATAAAACAGATTCACAGATTAACTGAGGCTGAAAGGCAACTCTGGAGTCAACTCCTCCAGTCTTCTCAAAGCAGAAATAACTCTGAAGCTAAATAAGATTGCACAGGGCCTTGCCCATATTATTTGAAGACCACAGGCACAAGACAGCCTCCCATGAGGAGCAGCGAGAATGCAAAGGTGAAGCTATACTACAGAACAAAAAGACAGATACTTCAATTTTTCACACATTCATTCCTACACGCTATTCCCCTTTACATCCCTGTCTAGCAGAGATTCATTGAAGAACTTCCACCTAATACATCCACTCACACGTGGTAGGATTGGTACGCAAAAATCACCATAAACAGATGTCTATCTCACCGATACTTAAAAACTTCAGACTTCATAACTTCTCAAAGTAGCTCTTCTTAAAGTGCTATCTTCCTAAATCTACAAACAGCTTTCCCTTAAAATCTAGTCCTAAACTCTCCTTGCAAATGAAATTCATCGTAATAGTACCTTGTCAGATACTGAGAATATCTAATCTTCACTGCAATGACCTAGCGCATATTAACAATCATATTCATAAATATTTGTTAATTATACTTATTACTGTATTATTTTGTATTTTGTAATATATTCTAATGTGTTGATTATTATATTAAATATATTGATATATTAAATATATTTTTCTATTCATCATAGTCTTTTCTTTTCACACAGACTGTATTTTCTAGAACTCTGATCTCTCACATTTGTTCATCACTCTCAAAGCATGGTGCCAAAACTGGATACTTCTGTAGTCGTATATTTGACTTTTCCTTTTTCCAACCACTTGTCTTTACTGAATTTCATCTCATTGGATTTTACATAATTTCTTCAGTCTACAAAGATCATTATGAATTTTAATTCTGTCCTCCAAAAGGCTGACAATCCTTTTTGGCTTGGTATTATCTGCAAATCCCATAAGCATGCTTGTCCTCCCATTGTCAAAATAACAAATTAAAATATTGAATAATCCTGGACCCAGGACAGATTTCTGATGACCACACTTGAATGTTCTCTCAGCTTGACAAGGAACTATTGATAGATTATTCAGTCTAGTTTTTCCACTGGTTGTGCCAATCTTGTGTGGGTTTTGCTTCCCGAGTTTATGTACAAGAGTGCCACGCATCACTGTGCCAAGCCTTACTTAAAATCAAGACACATCACAGCTGCCATGTCTACTTGTCCTTTAGGCTGACAGCATGAACACTGCTGGTTCAAGCTTTGGTGCTAATTACGTTATAACAGAAATTAATTTGAATATCAAGTTGATCAGAAATGGTCGGTCACACAGGTACACAGGGGTTCAGCTGCTCAGCATAGTGCACTGCAACATTTCCGCCGGAATTTCAGCCTGTGACCAGCAGGAAGGCATCCTGCCTCAGACATGTTTGACTCCTCCCTACACCGCACACTCACTAGTTATTGGGGAAACCTCTGTATTGCATCCCACATACTTCAATTTGATAGTAATGGGCAAAATCTGGACTTCAAAACATGGGAATTTGGAGTTAGGCGCCCATGAAGCTTGTTTCGCTCCCAGAATTATGAAGGAATTTTGTTATTTGTGTGGATTTCTTTTTCTCAAAGGAATTCTATTGTGTTTCTTGTGTCTTCTGACTTACCCTAACCAACCTGTTGTGAAAATCTGTTGCTATTCCTACACATTTAAAGATATGGTTTAGTTCCTTAGTGCTATGACTATTCTTTTTCCCTGCCTTCTCCCTCTTGTTGCTCTTCCAGCAATAAGCTTATCCCTCAAGCTCATGGTCAAGTATCTCTTTCCTGTTCTTGCTCTGTTCCTTGTGCTGTCCTGCATAGCAAATTCGAACTCCAAACCCCACCAAAATTCATGTCCCCAGCACACCAGCTCACTCTTTTCCCAGTGACCCACAGTAACACATCACAACAGGCACTCTCTGTAGCTTTGGGACTTTAAGAATAACCTTCAGCATGCAATACTTGTTGCACCTTTATATAGGGACTGAAAGATGCTGGGGTTCAAATTCTTAAGTTGTCACCTCCCTTCAAGGCTGTCACAGTGATTCCTGCATTAACAGAAAATGTAAACTCTCCCATCTTTTCATTCTTTAGGGACATAGAACAGCAAAAGCAAAAAGATGAGTTAAAATCAAAGTTTTCTAACTCAGTTTCCATTTGCTTAAGTGACCAAGGAAAGATAATGGAGTGAGTGAATATTAACAATTACACAGCAGTTCACCTTGCTGGGAAGTTTCTGCATCCAGAGAAGCAGAAGAGCCTCTGCTTATCAGGCTCCTGATAAGGAGCCCTCAGACACTTTCATAGCAAAAGCTAAGGGAAAAGCAGAACAGCTCCCAAACCAGGCAACCACCGACCCTGCCAGGCAACCTTGTGGCCCTTCCTCTGATACGGTAATATGGTGGCCATAGGAGGAGCCAGCTCTATTGGGTGGCCCAGTTTCTGTGGGGGCATGCCAAAATTCACATTCTCTGTTGTACATTGCCACTACAGTCTTGGATGTATAATCCAACACAGAAAGAAGAAAGAATGAAAGAGAAGGCAAAGAAACACAATATTCAAATTGAGTCAGGTATTTAACATGCACACAACAAAAAGAACCCAACACAAAGCAGAATTAAACAGATCCAGGTGGATTTCCAGGCTGGTACAGATGCTGTAGTGTCACTGAATATAATCTGCCTTGCAGTTGTAATTTCAACAAATTCTCGTGGCACTCCACAAAGAGGAGCAGCTGAAACCAAAGATATTTAGGGGGCTAACAAACAAGAGTCTCCACAAATATATATTCCCACTTGAAAGAAAAAAAAAAAAAAGGGGACAATCTTTTCATTGTACACCTTGTACTTCACTGTGGAATAACCTTAAAATCATAACCTTAGGTATCACTTTTACATATACATTTGTATTTACCCACTTCACAGTCGTATGAGGCACCAAGTACAACTAAATAAAAGTTCTGTGATTTCTAAATACAAGCCATATGCTCAACCTTTCTGACCTCTACCAGATTCTCCCTGGGTTTTGCTTCAAAATAGTATGCGGATACTATTTGCATGTAAATTATGGTACAACACCCTAAAATAGGACAGCATTGAAAACTGGGTCTAGGACTCTCCAGAGATGGATAAAATTTAAGTGAACATTCAGATGCACTTTACAGATGGCTTAAAAAATGTCAAGTATCTTAAACATATCAAGTAATATTTGCAGTTACACACCCTCAGTATCTGCTCTATTTGTGCTATTTCCTATTGCAATTCGGCACACGTGGCTGTAACCTGACATTTTTGTACTGGCAAGTTTAAACTGGTAATTTGAATTGTAACAGAATACAAAGCCAGCTGAACTGGTTCTGGGTTCAAATTTCTCTGTAAATATTGCATGTGTCCAGTTATAGCTTAAATCACGACGCGAGGACAGTCACATGGCATCACCTGTTGACTGTCACCTGCTCACGTTCCCTGGGCAGAGCTGGTGGGTGAGCCACATGCCCGGCCTTTGTATCTCATACTTGATTCCCATGGAAACTGCTATAAAGCCACAAATTTTGCACTAAAAAAAATTTCTTTTCCTCTAAAATTAATGGTGTAGTGCATCTCAAAACAGGAGAAAAATACAAGTGAGAGATTTCATTCAGGTCAGTATGTATTTGAATATTTTTTTTAACCTTAAGTGTGGAAAACAGTAGCGATGGCATAGTTTTGAGAGAAATCAAACATGTAAAATAATAAATGGTTTAACTTAGCTAGATCTTAACTGACTATTGTTGCCTCAGGATATACTTTAGAAAAGTGATTTGCCAGCACTGTAAAGTGACTAATTCTCAGAAGAGCGAGTTGTGAAGATCCTGTATTTACACCCTTGTCTAAATGTTTAGGTACTAAAGGACAGATAGAAACCAATTAAGACTGCAACTGGTGTTGATGCACTAATCAACATTAAACTTGAAAATCACATTTGTGACCAAATCTGAGTGTACTAAAATCATGCTTTTTATATACAGGTATTAATCAGGAGTGAGAAAGCCTTCAAAAGAAAATTGTTAGTACATCAAAAGGCCTAGCAAAAACATCTAAGACTGAAATACAGAAGCACATTGATGACAGTGAATAGAACTACCCTATTTCTCAAAAAAAATGCGTTCAGTCTCCTACCCTGATCCATCCAAACCTGTTCAGGAACCACCTTGCTTCCCAACCACTAGACTGCTCCATGCAAGAGCCTTCCCTGTCCTGACTCTTCCCAAACTTCTTTCTTTAAACCCCTTTTCACTCATCTCTCTGTCTCACTCTTGTGCTTCCAAAGCCACCCTCATAGAAAGCCTCCACATCTTTAGCTGTCTTACCCAGAGATTCCTCCTTCTTCTCACCTTTTTTAACTTTCCAATGCATTCAAGTAGATGATTCTCAAAACTGGCTCATATCTGAGTGTTTCTCTACCTCACCTCTCACTACCCTCTTGACTATTTTCCAGTCTGCGTAGACAAGACCTTCCCTTTGCACCCAAACCCTTCCTTCTGCCAAGCTCCTACCTGCCACTGGCAATCAGTGTTGTTTTCAACAGCTGACTGTTGCAGCAGCCAGTCAAGCTCTCCTCATCCCTGTCTCTCCTGCAGGCTCCTAACTGGGAAATGTTTCACTTTCCCATTTGGGTTACACTTCTTGAAAAAACATCACACACACACCTGACTACCTCAAAAGCCAGGAAAACCTAAATTAATGGACAGATATAGGAGATACTAAAGAGAAGCCTTAGAAAGCTTTGCTGTATACATAAGTAACAAAGCATTTATTAACTAAGGAGAAGGAGGGAAAAGAAAGGATCCTCCAACCCAGCTTGAGATGGAATGCGGAGACACATTTGCAGCTTTTAAACTTTCTGCTGATTGCAAACACAGTGTGACATTCTCACTCTCCGTAAACCCCTATGAAAATGTTTCCACTCAGCCTAATGAAGCTTGCCATGCTTCCTCTTCACTCTCAGTCTTCAGCTGCTGCCTGGTATGGGAACTAATGAGACAACCAGCCACATTTCCTGTGCATGTTATATAGGAAATCTTAAGCACCTAAAGCCATTGCATACAGGTGCTCTGCTGGAGCTGCTTCCATGCACCTTCCCAACCCCTCCTCTCTAAACTCCCTCAGGACAGAGTATAATAAAGGGTGCATTACTCCAAGTACCCATCTAAAACACAGCCCACTTAAGGGATTGCAATAAGACAGCTACACATCTCATGAGATAAGGGGTCTCATTTCTACGAGCCTTACCTCGTCCCGGTAGGCACGGATCAGGCAGGAAGGCTGGGGAAGCTTTGTAAAACAGCTGGGAAGGAGCTAGGGAAGAGCAGTAGAATTTTTGCTTGTTAATGCTCCAAGTCTCCTTTTGCAGCTCCAGAGAGGCTCCTTGGGAAATTACTTCATGGACATGACTGTGTTTGTTTGAAAACTCTCCCAGTGAGAGATAATTATTTCCGCAGCCTTATAAAGGCAATGTAAATTAATCAGATATATCACTACTTAATCCTTAATAGATGCTAGTGCAGGGGAAAGAGGAAAAAAATCCAAACTAAACAAAACCTCTTAACTCGCTGTACTCGTGATACAATATTACAGAAGTGCTCCATACTGCAGCTAATTAAATATGGCACTGGATCAGTGCTAATGAATATAATTTCTTCCTTCTTCCAAACGAAAATATGAAGTAAAAAGAAGCCAGGGGAGGGGGAAGAAGAGAGGGCTGGCAGGGGAGAAGATGCATTTACAGCTACTATTTACTCCTGTGGTGTATTCCTCCAACACCGGGACAAAATTATTTATTATTCTTACTTACAATACTTTTCAGCAATGTCTTTAAAGGCTTCTAAAATTTTAAGGAAATGGGCACGTTGCAAGTTCAACTTGACGACATTGTAATTGAGCCAACAACTATTTCAAGCCCCAAATCTCATCTATCCACACTGAAGAGTAGGACCTACACAGATCTGAAGTGACAGACACATGGTCCTATGTGACACTCCTCTACAAAGTACTAACACAACTTTCATTTATTACACTGGCAATTCTAACTGGAATTCTGATGGGAAACCTTTTGAGCATGACCGGGATAATGATAAGATTTTTGATCAGGCCCTTCCTGTGCTGTGCAGATACTCTTGAATGATCCATATGAATGGGGTGAATTCAACAACAGAAGACAGAAGTGAACACCAAGAACACACTCCATATTATCTGTACACTGTTCATTCAGATGGAGAACACCATGCCAAAAGCTAATCCTGAATCATAGGTGGACTAAAAGCTTCCCTCACAATTAAAAGAGAAAAGGAGATTCTTTTCACTAAGCCAGACCTTGCATTGATCAACATGAGCTGATAATTTACATATCCCCTTTTGCTCAATAATTATTGAGCAAATTAGGAGACAAGAAAAGCTGCTGCCAGGATAGACAATTACATCCTAGCTAATGATCTGTGCCTAGGATTCATTTTTTCCAATTTTTCTCCACCAAGATGCCATGTTTACTGCTGACCATCTGAATGTCTAATGAGGAACAGCAGCATTCCATCTTCTGGAATAAAAAGTTGGAGCTATAGCCCTGAAGAGAAGTGTCATTCACAGCCATGTGCGAGTGACAATCAAGCCTGGAGAAAAAGTGAAAGAGAATAAGAGGGTAAAGTTAAAATTCTTTAGGTTCCTTCACTTGGGTTACTTGGACACTACTGAGAATCATACCAAATTTATGTTCCCTTTCTGCCTTTCCTTAATTCCATAGTACTGACCTATCCTCACAACTCTTTCCAAGGCCTGGGCATATCATCTTAATCCCTTCCTTCCTCCATGTTTTTTTTATGGGGAGGTCTCAGTTCAAACATGACAAAGACTGATGTGTCAAAGCCTCATGAAGATAAGTGCCAGGAAATCCTGTTTTCCCCAGAGAAAGCAGGGCTTTGTTCAGCATCTCCATATGCCTTCAGATCAGGCTGTATAGGAAAACATAAGGTTTATGTTTCTTATGTTTATGATCTTCATTTTCACTCTCCTCTACCACTATCAATTTGGAACCAGGGGTTTTTTTGTTTTCTTTACCCTCCTTTTAGCACAAATGGGTCAGTGAACTTCACAGCCTGAAACCTTGACAGAACCATCTGTTCTTCATTAAAAGCCATTAATGACAATGATAATAGGGCTAATTAGGCTGCATGCAAACATACACACGCTACAAGGGCTCCAGGGCTGCGAGCAATCAAAGATCCAAATTGAACCAGCTGCTGAACACTATTGATGAGCATTAGGAACCCTCACCCCATCTTGTCCAAAAGAACAGCGACAAGCAGTCAGCATTCCGGATATGTGGAGCAGGTTATTCTGATACACACATGGCTCAGGGTCTCTTGCCTTTGTTACCATTGTCCTTCCACCATTTCCTCTTCACTGTGTGTTAAGAATGTGTGGGAAACATCACCACAGCCTGGGAGCACATGTTCTCCATCACCATCTGCCAGTTTTAGTTCTCTGGTGGGTAGAGATGAGTGTGCAGGCAGGGCTTGAAGAAGCACATCATTGTGTTACACCCGCAAACCGTTCCCAACAAATCCACTGACTTGCTGCTTCCTGCAAACCTGACTTCTGGGAGTCACTTTGTTATTCCCCGCCTTGGTTTCTTAGACTCTCAAAGCAGAGACAGAACCACTGCACAGGCACCTGTCACACCTGTGTCTGAAAGGTTAGAGCTATGAAATCCTTGATGTGAGCAGCATCTAGAACTTGGAGCTATACGAATAAGAGTCTCCTTTTAATGTAACAGCTCAATCACAATAACGAAATGATCCCCAAAAGACCTGATCCATAGAAGAACCATCCATTGCAGCAAGGCCTGCTGGATCAAGTGGCATTCTTGCATGTGGAAAACTGAAAATGTAGAAAAGCAATGGCCAGGACTTGTTAACTCCAGTGAATATTTAGCATAAAGAACAGGGACTTCTTGGGAAAAAAATGAAGATTCTGAGAACATATCTGATAATGTCCCAGCTATGACGACAAGAACCACCTAGTCCCCTGTTTTAAAATATTAGAAAGGTTCTCTGACTTCTTGTATTACCATATTTATCTTACAATCTGGGGATTAACATCTCACCTGCACCATCTTTCTGACAGAGGCCATTTCTTCAGCTTTTACTGCTTAGTCTGTAGTTTCACAGTCTTGCAACAGAAAGTCTTAAATAGACTAATCCACTCCTACCACTCTTGCATGATCATAACATCATATCAGCCAGGCTCACAAACCCTTCTTTTCAGTTTCAGAGAATTCATTATTGGATAAGAAGTGGTTTCTTACTGTTACAGTATCTGATAAGCAATGTTAGAAAGCTGTAAAACACCACCAAGCTGGTTTGCAGAAATACCTAGTAATGAGATGTCTCTCCTGTAATAACAGGCTGGTGTACAAAACCCACCGACTGTGGAAAACCTGCATTAGTACAGCTATTAAAAAAAAGTACCTATGCAATTTCAAAAGCAATACACAGCTACATTATTGCTGCTTCATGGAAAGTAAAGTTTTGTTTCTATATTAGATTTTTTTTTTTTAACAGAAAATGCATCATAAACCACCTGAAAACTCAGCATGCACTGACCAGTGGTCTTAGAGGACAATACCGTATGGACTTTTCTCACAGCTGAGTACAACATATGCTTGCTAGAATCCTTCCAAGTTAAATATGAAGCTGAAATAAAACTGATAAGTCAGTTTGAAAATCTTCATGTTCTGATCTCCGGGCAACACAAAATAGAATTTATTTTATTTTAAACCAATTCCTTTAGAAAGCAGGAGCCAGGCAGTGTCACTTTACCTATGTTTTAACAGCCTGGGGTTCCCAAAATGTATCAGTGTCATTTATTCCAGTGGTAATTTTGTATGCCCTGTGCTTCTTTGAAAGATACATCCATAAGCCTCCTGAATCTGTTCTCACCATACGCCGTTGCCCCTGCTCCCCCTCAGCCCTGCCCCAACCCACAGCAATATTTCTTTATACTTGGACATTAATAAAAAGGTGTCCCTCCCTAGAAGCAACTCATTACCCAAGCAGGTTGAAGGAGGTTATCAGGAATTAGGTATTACTGCACAGTGACCTGTGAAGGTTATTATTCCAAGAAGAGCGCTCATGAGGAGCGAGTGCACGAGGAGGTGCCTCAGCAGAGCCCTGTCACTATGCAGCCTATACCAGCTTTTGTGTACTTTAGTTCCTCAATTCCCTCTCTTCCCCAGAGGGTCAGGATGCAGTTACCCACTGGCTTTTGAGGGGTGTCTCCCAGCACACAGCAGCAGGGTACAAAAGGGCTAAATCCCTACAGCCAGCAAAAGGCAAGGTGCATGGCCAGAAAGACTGGCAGCACTTGCAGTAGGGAACACCTGTGTGCCAGGTGAGAGGGGCTAAGCAAAGAGAGCTTTGTGACCAGACCATGAACCACTGTGATGCCTTGTGGTGAAAGGAACCAACCCCAGTTCTGTCCCTGTGGGGCTGGGGTCCCAGCTGTGAAAGAGCTGGGCTGGCTTAGGAGGAGGCTGGTGGGTTGGTATGTCAAAGGATGGTGATTCTGGGCCTGGGGAGCTGTCATAGGACAGGCTACACACAGATGGTAGTGATGAGCTTTTCCTCTGGGTCCTGAGCTCTGACATTGAAAGCAGAAACAGAAAGAGCTGGGGAACAGAACTTAGTGCTGTCATAGGACAACTGAGCTATCAGACAGGGGAGTGCTGAGGAACAAGCTCTCAGTCTCATCACTGTAATTTATTTGTGAATTCAGGGCTTTCAAACAACAAATCTAGTCAAAACACATCAGAAAATTCAAACTGACTAATGAAGATATTACGAAAATTGCCTTTGTTTTTTTTTTCAATTGACCCATTATTCACAAAAAAGATTCCACACAGTTGAACTCAGGGCTTGGTTTCTCCCATTCCTTTTCTTTTTTGTTTGTCTAGACCACAAGAACTTCAGAACAAAAGTTTTCTTTTCCCAGCCTTCTCTGTAGTACTACATGCATTCAACACACTTAATCTGGAGAACTCCTGATTCTGACAAAAGTCCCCAGCTACCTCTGTAATTGAAGTATCTTTGTCAAACAGCAGAAATTAAACAGACACAAAATCATAGCCATTAATCATGCAGAGGTTTGAACACACTGAAAGTACAGAACAGAAGGATCAGAAGATGTTAAAACTCCTGTGGCAGAACAGACTCAGTGATAGCCTCTTACAATTTGTGTGTGAATTTAATATTTAACAGGAAAATTATAGATAGGAATCACTGCATAAGCATAGGATTCCTTTCAGGTGTGTAGGAAAGGGACTACCCTGCAACATTGGCCAGGGTTGCCATAAGCTCAGGTGGCATTTGGAAACAGCTCACCCAGGGGAGCCTCCGCCAAGTACAGCTGTCAGATGTTGAGCTCATTTTCACCTGTACTCTGAGACATTCCAACAATCTGGCAACTGCATTAGCATAGCAATGAGCTTGAATTAATTACCATAATTCTGGCTTTTAATTCAGGTTTTGGTTGGCAATACAGGAAACCTGAATTTTGGGCTCATCATAGGGGGTTAGCAGTGGCACAACAGCATAATGCAAAAAACTGAAGTGTTGTGGCATCACTCTGCTGGTTCACATTTTATAGTGCTGAGACCCAGCAGGGTAAGAGACATAAACAATTCGAAGAGGAGACACAGATTGAGGCTCAGAGCTGGCTAAGAGACACAAAATTCATTCAGCTTAGAGCACAGATAGTGTGTACTCATTTTAGTCCAAACAGAACACTCACTGTACAGATATTCCCCAAAGTAGCAAAATGCCTATCCTCCTTGCATTGGACAACTTTCCTCCTCCTGGAGGGACAGTGAAACCATCTACACAGAGTCAAATGAAACTAAGAAGGGAAGGCTCCTGGCAGGAGGAAGGATTCCGCAGTCTAATCTGCTGTAATGGATTAATGCTGTCCTGAAAAAACTCACTGGGCTGGGCTTTCAAACCCTTTCCCCTCAAATATCTAGGGCAGTGTTGAAAAATGCATGTGCCACCATCACTGAGAAATGGACAACTTCTTTCCATTCCTCTTCCATTTGCTGGGTAAACAGGCCAATTGCAAAGTCAGCAGCCATGGCAATTTCTGAATCAATATTTATCAAGCCCTTCTCCAACTGCTATTTCATGCCTCATTGGTCAGAGAGCATCCTCTCCAAGTGAGCCAGAAAATCCTGACCTTGCAAATGACAGAGGAGCTGCTGGAGGATTACAAAGCAGAACAGCTCCTCCAGCTAAAAA
>VZRS01007687.1:1449641-1501243 GCA_013398055.1 Ifrita kowaldi | reverse complement strand
AAAAACAAAAAAAAAACCAAGAACACTTCACATGAGCATCCTCTTGGCATTACACATTCTTCTTCTGCCCTTTTCCTTCTCCCATCCCTTCTTTCAGCAGCAGCCCTTGAAGCTGAAGGTTCATTTAAGAGCCCTAAACAAACAGCTCGTTCATTAGCAAAAATCAAGCTACATGTAAATGACATTAAAAGCCACAGATACCCTCAAGGGAATCTGGTTTGGATTGGGTTTTTTTGTTTGTCCTGTTAATGACATAAAAGATGGATTTCTTCCTGCCCCTCCTCTAGGCATAGTGACTGAGTTTGTAATTATTCCATCGAACAAAAGCAACTACACCAATTAGGTGGAATAGACTGACAGAAAGGTGTTTGGGGCACAAGGACACAAGCCTCCATCCTAGCACTCCACAAAGGAGGCTACGGAGAACAGAGAGGCCAAGTGCTGTAAGATCACCTCTGGAAAAATAGATGGCTAAAAAATCAACCAAAAGCTCAGGGACATTTGAAAGGAAAGAAAGCATTGCCCTTCCTAGCCAGAGAAAATAACTTGTTAAGAAAACAAATATGTCCATGATCCTTTGAAGAGATGAAGTGGTGTTACTTACCAGCACAGCCTCTGAAGTGTATGGACTGCCTCCAGGAACCACTCAGGCAAATCAGCATGAACTGTGCACTTCAGTCCAGAGAGGATTTGCAGTGCCACACAATCTGGTACCGCAACATGTCCCTTTGCTGCAGCTTGACATGCCTGAGGTTTTCTGGGAAAATACATTTGTACCTGAACACCCCATCAAAATATACACTGAAGGGGAGGTATTGTTCCAGCCAGAAAAGAATGAAAACAAATGAAAACCAAGTGCAAATGGGAAAGATCCAAGAGGAGTCACTGCTCTTTAAAGTTTTTTTATTCTCAAGCAGAAGCAAAGAATGCCTCCAAGCACATTCCACACAAGGAAATTGCATCTTCAAGTTTACTCCTAGTCTCAAGTTAATCAGAGAATTTCTGGAACTTTGGCTACTGTAGCGTAAGATGCCTTAGGCCTTCTCTGTACAAATCCTTCATTCAAAACAAAACAACAAACAATAGGGACGGTTTCGGTGCACATTTTCCTCCCATTAATCCCCATTACTCTTCTGGGAACACTTCTGCCTAGACAGTTTGTCTTTACTATTTCTCCTCCTCTTTTGGTTACAAGCTATTATAAAACTGCCCTTTTTTTTTTTATTATCATTATTTGTGTACGGTCTAGCAATGACCTACTTTGTTCTTTTCAGCATTCCCAAATTGATCCTCACAGTTCTTCAGTATCTCTGACTCTTTTCTGAACTCTACCCAAAAGACCACATCACCGCATTTGAAACATTGCACTGGACTCTGTATTTGAAACTCTCTCTACTCATTCAGAGAGCAGTTTCTTTTCAAGGGAGATTTGTCATGGAATGTCACTTGGATGACAGCTCCAAATTTCGTAAAATAACACATCTTATTGGGACCTCAATCCCTGGGAAGAGGCCACTGTGCACACCCAAGCCAAACAACTTCAACTGGCACTTAGTTCCTAAGGAGGTCAAGCTGACCACTCAGCCTCTTTTTGCACAGGTTTTTTTTTTTAAGTTAAGCCATGTTTCATATGATCTCTCCTGTTTGAATCCTGTTGTATTGACTTCTGTTCAGATTTCAACATTTTAGTTGCCTTTGTATTTATGTGGTATTCAACACCACTTTCCACATTAGCAGCATCAGTGAACTAATGGGCTATTTGTTGTTTCCCCAGTCATTAGTGTAGGCCTTGCACACAACAAGCCCTTCAGCAATACTCGTGCCTGCCCAGGACACTGCTCCTCAGCCTCATTGCTGCTAATTACCATTTCCCTACATATACATCCCTGACTTGGCAACTTCAGGCTCCCATGTCTTTCCTTGTTCTATGCAGGGGCACAGCAGAAGAGCAGGATGCTCCATGGCCAGTCTGGACTCAGAGAGCCCCTGCCAGTATGGATGTGCAACTGGCCGGCTGGCTCCAACCAGCCTGACAGACACAGCAGAAATAGTGGAGCTGTTCTCTCAGCAGAGACACAAATAGATGCCCACTCCTCTTCCATTCACTCACAGTTCCCACGGAATACACAGGTACTCCATACATTTGCCTTCTGTTCTTTACACGGTTTCAGACTGACTGGATTGCAGGATTCCCCAGGGCTCCTTCATGAAGGGACAAGTCTATCGACATACTTGAGTTGGAAGTGTGCACTTGCAGCAACAGTGACTTGGGAGTCAGTCATGGTGGCAGATGCACCTCATCAGGATCCTTAAGGCTGAGCAAGAGCAGTCCCTGCAGTCAAGCTCCATGAAAGGCCAGGGACTTAAGCTTGAAAATACATTGAATAGAAAATATAATTGAAAAAGTAAACTTTTGCTGAGGTGAGTATCAAATGATTTTTTTCAGGTATCCCAGCCTAAGAGTCACCAGAATGTCCAAAAGCTGTGAATTCTGAACTTCCACAAAAGCAATGATGGGGCACTGGGTTAAGGGGGGGAAAAGAGAGAAAGACTTGCACAGGGATTACTATCCCTCTCTGTCAATTGCTTCAGTGAGAGTTTAGGCAGCCACCTTAGCAGTTTGTGCTGCACTTTCTTATCTACCAGGCAAGAGAAAGAAGCAAATAATTTCAAACAGGCATCAAGTTACTCAGAGCATTAGTGTTTATGAACTGCCTCGAGATACATTCGGCATGGTGGGAAACAAAAATTTGGGGAGGGTGGGCAAGTCAATGATCAAATTTTGAAGCATCAACTTTAAAGGTCTTCCTCAGGGTTCAATTCCAGGACCACTTCTATTCAATATATTTATCAAGAATGTGGATGAAGGAGTTGAAGGCACCATTAGCAAGTTTGCTGATGGTACTAAACTGGGAGGTGCTGTTGACTCCTGAAGGACAAGAGGCCTTGCAGGGGAATATACATAGATACCCTGCTGTATTCAGCACTGGTACAGCCTCACCTTGAATCTTGTGAACAGTTCTGGGCTTCATAATTTAAGAAGGAGGTGAAGGTCCTCAAATGTGTCCAGGACAGAGCAACAAAGTTGGTGAAGGGGCTGGAATGTCCTGAGGAGCAGCTGAGGACTTTGGGCTTATCTAGTTTGGAGAAGAAGAGGCTGAAGGGTGACCATATTGCTTTCTACAGCTTTCTGAGGAGGGGACACAGAGAGGGAGGTGCTGAGCTCTTCTCCCTCTGATGCAGAGGCAGGGACATGTGAGAATGGCTCAAAGCTGCACCAAAGGAGGCCTAGACTGGGCATTAGAAAACTTTGATTTACCAAGAGAGTTTGGTCTAACCCTGGAACAGCTTCCTAGAGAGGTGCTCAATGCCACAAGCCTGACAGTGTTTAAAAGGCCTTTGGACAATGCCCTTAATAACCTGCTTTACTTTGGTCAGCCCTGAATTGGCCAGGAAGTTGGATTACTCTGGTCTGTTCTAAACAGCAGAATGCACAGGTCACAGAAGCTTGAAGCAAGCCTTTCAAGTTTGCTGTGCCACCTCAGCTCTGAGAAAAGAAGTTTCTTCTAGACAAGTCGGCCTGGCTGACATAATTTCCCCAGATGATTCAGAAACTCTGACTAATGTACAATACCAACAGATATATTTTCATTTTGTGTACTTGGCTTCCTTCTCCACCCACCTCTTCATAAAGGACTGATTTGCTGCTACATTTCACTACAAACTCATGCATCCCTTTTCACTGCTGGTGCCAAGCAAGTCCCTCAAACAAGGCTGTTGCATTTGACCTTCAGCATCCATGAGTCAACAGTATGGTGTGACCAACTCACAGTCTGCTTCATGGGCACATCCGTGATGAGGTTACCCAGACTGCCAGCCAGCCATATAACTGCAGCATCCTAAATAGCTTCCAAATCAAATCAAGGGTAGTAATATATTGGTGACTCGAGAGAGAAAAGCCTTTTGTTCCTGAACAAATTTATTTCCCTTTGAAATTAAGACCTTCTGATTTCAATTTCACCTCCTCTGCTGCTGCTAAAACGAAGCTGCTAAAAGCACAGATGACGCAGAGCCGTGTCCTTTTTGGGCTAAGCAAAACTTCCTAATAAATAGATGGAAAGACTTGGCACAGCTCATTCGTTGGGCACTCTGAAATACGAGAGCATTTTCTTTTGTCCATTTTCTCCTGTCTCAGATAACATCTGGCACAGACATGCTTCCTTGCTGCAGGCCTAGCAGGCTGTTGACAGGAACCACAGGAAAACACACTTTTGTGCTATCAAGCAGCACTACAGCGGGTGTGCTTTTGAGGGCAATGTGGAAATCGTTGGGCACATAAAAGGGTGTATGCAAGAGTGTAGGAATCAGAAGGCCACACTACATAAACAATGAAGCTATGAGCTGGGTCCCGACTCTACCTCTGCTATTAAGGAGAAAACTGGCTAAGTTACATACAATATGCCAAGAATAGTTGGGAAGGGGAGCTTCTTTAACCTCCTCACACATGCCTTTTCAGAGTGCATCTACTGTGCCAGAAAGATTTTGCTTATCCGAGGGTTTTACTAGAGGATTTTTTAACATGGGTACACAAGCACACACAAACCAGTTACCTGTGACATGGTTAAAGCAGGACTGGCATGGTCTATGCACTCCTGCTACATTGATGCAGTTTGCTGCAGCTGCAGTTTTACAGTAAGGGGTAATGAGGGGCCCCTCAGAGAGGAGGCCACGTAGGCAGAAAGATGAACTTACCCAGAAAAAGTATTGCATACCCTCCTGATCAACCCAGGAATTAACCAATTTTGAGGCACAGATCAGTAAGCAATTCTGTGCACAGCAGCAAATGACAGACATACAAACTGTAAAATATTATTTGCAGCCTCATTTTGGTCTGCCATGAAAAGAGAAAAACAAACCAAGATGATATTTCTTAATAAAAACTTGTTAGAAACCTCTTCAGGCAAGGAATAGAGCAAGGACTAAAAGCTTTGACAGCATTTAGACTCCTGGCTACACAAATCTCTTCTAAAATAAAGCAGTCTCTAGAATAGATAGTCAGATCAGACAGTGACAGATCAGTAGTTTTAAGTTCACGGTCTTTCAGATGAGACATAAAACCAGGTCCTGACCTTGTATGATCATTAAAGATCTCATAAAGCTTTTTGCAAAAAGTGGGTTCTTAATCCCACTGGCCTGGAGACAATCCAATTTAGGTAACTACCTAAATCAATCTTACAGATTTATCTAAATACAGCACTCTGTTCTCCAGGCTAAAATAGTGTGTGGCATTTCCGTGTGCTGTAATATACTAAAAGAGTCCTCCCTATCTCAGCACTAGGTGAAGTGATCCTTTTATATGCACTCACTGCTACGCCTACGTGGGGGTTATGAACCTCGGTATATGTTAAAGAACCTGGAGATGCAAAGTGCAGTGGTGTCCTTGTTTCAGCCAGAACAGTGTTAATTTTTTTACAGTAGCCGGGAGTGTGGTGTGGCCAGACCCTACTGGTATTTGACACGAACACATATAATTAGCAGGGTGGGGAAAGGGGCTCTGGCTCGTAGTAGGGAAGAGCCAGCTGATATTTGTCGTTTCTTTGTCCTACACCTTTTGTTATTAATATTGCTGCTGCTCCTGTTTGTTTTCTTATCTCCTTGCTGTTTCTAGCATTGTTCTTATCTCAAACCATGATCTTTGCCTTTTGTGCTATCAATCAGAGAGGGGAGGAAGGGGAACAAGTGGCATCTGGTTTGGGAGAGTCTCGGTGGGAGCATTAACTAGGGGAGTACCATTCCTAAACCACAACAAATGGAAAAGGCATTTATTACCATGTTTAGCACAATTCAGTTTCCATGAAACCTTTTTCACACTAGAGTAGCTAGAAATTAGAGCTTCCCAGATTTTGAGAGCTAACCAATAAATGAAAAAAGCAGAAAAGCAGAATGTTTATACCTAAGCCACTGAATAAGCCTATGGGACAAGATTCAAAGAGAGACAGGGACAAGACTGGGACAGTTGGATACTACCTGAATTATGGCCACCGAACACATCAATAGTCAGCAGGTGAGAATATAGGTGGTCCAAACCACTAAATTTTCAAAACATAAGGATAGAGTTCTTTGATCAGCATTAAAGGGAAACACACAGGTCCTTCCCAAGCAGAACTTCCAGCTTCCACCCTGGTGGATTCACAACATATCATGTTTTCAAAAGGTCTTCACATAAATAGCAACACAAGATGTCCCAAAACTCCTTGGGGGTTCATTCCATATGGATATCCATTAGAGTGGATGAGAGAGCAGACAAAACCAAACAACAGAAGCATTCAGAGGCCATGATTCCTTTCCCACTAAGAGTAGATTCCCTGGGAAAAAGATCAAGGCTAATATGCAGATGGTTACAGAGATGTTCTCATCTGCATCTTGTCAAAGAAAAACATCCAAGTTTTCTTCACCAGAAAAGCCTACTAGGTTACCATTTTCCTGATCTTCATTATTTACCTGAGCAGTCTGACTACATAACCAAAAGCCAAACACAACTTATGAAAAAGGATCCAAGAACAAGTCATTTCTCATGGTGACGCTTCTTTGATGAGCCTACAGAATAGCAGCACACAACAGCTTTTTAAATGCATGCAATGTTTTTCTGGTAAAACATTGTGCACTGAAGCTGAAAAAACACAACCCCAATAAGATTCATGGTCAGGCTCTCTTGTTCCTCTCACACTGGGGAAAAGCTAGCAAGCCAAAAAGGCACTGGTGAAGTTTAGCTTATAGCACACAGTAATGAGACTGTGGGAATATTCTCTAGTTACTGATTTAGTACCATTTGTTGGAAGAGTCTGTGGTTAACAAAAAAGAAGCCTGAACTAAGCCACAAAATACATTTATCACACTCTAAAACCATTTTTCCTATAACAATTAATTTTTCATAAATAGTCTGTTGAGGATGAACCAGAAAATAAGAATTCCATTTTGGATACAATTTTGTCCGTGACATGAGAAGTGAAAACCTCAGAAAATCTGGAAAAACTCTCACATTAGAAGAGCTGTTAACACAGTAATTGGGGTCTCCCACATAATGAAAAATTACCTTAACCTCAGGCTATTTGTCTTTCTGGAGTGCATCATATTTTCTCCATGACCATCCAGGCAATTCCTCATCCACCAAATGGTCCATCCATCAAATCCATGCCTCTCCAGTTTAGAGACAAGGATGTCATGTCGGACAGCGTCAAATGCTTTGCACAAGTCCAAGTGGTTTATGTCAGTTGCTCTTCCCTTAATCCACCAATGCTGTAACCACACCGTAGATCTCCAAATTCGTTAGGCACCATCTGCCTTTAGTGAATGTGTGTTGGCTGTCACTAATCACCCACTTAATATCCCATGTACCTTAGCATTGTTCCCAGGAGGATCTGCTCCTGGCAAAGGTTTAGTCTGACTATAAAATTGCATTCTCTATTTAAACAGAGGCCAAGAATTCCATGCTAGCTGTAGAATTATTGCTTCTTTCCTCCATTTGCAGTTAGTATAGGAACTACCAAAATAAGTAACTACAGAAAGGAGCAAAGATTGCTGGTTCAAAGGGAAAGCTAAACTGCAAAATTCAGAAGTTTCCTAATCCCAGGAGTATCTTGGAACCAGAAGAGACTCATACAAGAAGACAATTTATTGTCCCTAAAACAACATTGGCAATTATATATTAAATTTAGAGGAGCTCTGCAAAGTGCAGGTGGGCACCTGCTAACTTTTCCAACAGTGCAATGGTTGGACTTCATGGCACCCATGCACGCTGGGAATGAAAACCTCTGACTCGCATTGCACGGGAGCAGTTATTTAGTCACTGCTGAATACAAATACCCAAAGTTCTGCATCCTAATTTTAACTTGCAAACTGTACTACTACCAAAAAAATGTAAGCCCAGAGAAGGCTATAAAGTATAAAACTTGCTGATAAGAGCTCATTGCAAGGAAGCATGGTCAGCAAGCCCACACTCTCCTCCATAAATATTTTAAGTGTTAATAAAACAGCACCAAAGAGAGGAAGACGCTAAAAAGTATATTTTACATCTCCTTTCCTCCCACTTCTTTTAACAGTGGACAGACAGGAGGAGAGCAATGGCAGCTCCTGCCCAAATAATTTCATCAATCCAAACATGATCAATCTTACAGCAGACAAGAGGAACAAAAATGAGCCACCATCTGTGGTGTCTTCTGGGTGGCAGCACAACTAGCATTTTCTGAGCGAGCTGACACTCATGTCAGAGACAAGAGATACATGATGGTTTTAAGAAACTTTTGTATCATTCTAAATTTGTTTTTTATGATCTATATTGAAAGATACATTGATGCCAGGAGTAGCAAGCTGCTTTTTTGTGAAAGATGCTAACAACATACCTTCACAGGGGCTGTCATCCTCATGGTGTGTTATACCCCCTGAAACTAAAATTCACTGCCAGCAATGCGATACCTGAACTTAATTCAGAGCTCTTTGCACTTCCTGCTGCTTGGAAGATATTAAAGAGCCGCCCTGAACATGCACTGTGCTGAAAGCTGCTAAGAAAAGTCCACGTGCACTGAGGAAACTTGGAATACTGTTTTGGAGACAAGTTCATTCATTTTTTGAGGCAAAAATTTACCATGGTAGAAGCAGTAACAGTAAATAGTCACTTGATACACAAGTGTCAGTCTCCCTTTCAGAAGACAGATCCAATACATTAATTGCTAAAGTGTCATCAAATATCTGACAGATTAGACCCAAATGGTGTGGTGTGCTTACACCAGACGGCAATCTGAGTCTTAGAAGTTACAGTCTTCTTTGCTGTAAGGTTTCCAAATGGACATGTTGTGCATGTTATTTATGGACATCTGCCCAGACCTTCAGATGAACAACTCAAGAGATGTGAGCTTCCACCTCAAACTCAGTGACAATATCTCAGTTCTCCAGTTTAACTGTTGAATTACTGACTGCTTCTGCAAACAGCCAAAAGACTGAACTTTTAATAAAATTAAAATTATAAATAAAAAGACAAACAGAGGGAAGGAGGGTCTAGTGAAGGACAAGAAAGACGTCAAACACATGGAGTCCTGAAGGAAGGGGACACTGAAGAGAGAGGAGGAACCACAAAACTCCTCTCAGCCTGAGAGACCCAGAAGCAAAAGCTGAGCTACCCCTCCAAGCCCACCTGCTCACTCACTCAATCCTTCCCTTTGTCCCTTTCCAAAGCTTCAGACTGGCCACTGTGGTCAGGGAACAAGGTTGCGCTGTACCTCCAGCACCTGCGCTGCCGTCCCCTCAGTTACCACAAAGACTGGGTTTCTCCTGTTCTCACAGCAAGCAGTCCTGCCAGAGCCCCCCCGTTGCACCCAGGGCCTCACAAAGCACCCCAAAGCGAGGCCTTGCTGAGGGCAGGATGGCCGCCAGGCTCGGGACTCGGGCAGCCCTCCCTCCTTCCCTGGGGTAAACCTGATGCAGCACTGTCAGCACAAACGCAAAAAGAGAGCAAGCACATCAGCCCCAGCACAAGAAACATCATAGATACTCTACCAACCTGATCTGTGTCCTCAACAGCCCTTAGGCAGACACCCCCCGCTCCAGAGAAGCAGATAAAAGGCATGAAACACGGTATTTACCTCCCGCTGCTGCTGCTGCCCCTCCCAGTGCTCCATGAGGGCCGGTGCTGGGCCCAGGTGTTCCCTGTTACCTGCACAGCCTCTGAGCTGCTGCCCCTCAGGACGGGCTCCCAGCACCCAGATTGTTCCACAAAACTTCCCTCCAGCCTTAGTCATCAACTAATGCCTCAGATTTCAGCATACACTGTCACCTATGTGGCTGTGCTTTGACATCAGTGGTATTTCTACATCACAAACCTCCCGTTTTTGTTGTGGCCAGGACAAGCTGCTGCTTTGTAATGAGCAGTAACAGCTCTGGTTTGCCATCCGTGTTAGATCAGGGCAGGGGGATGCAGAGGGTGGGTGCCTCAAGCCTCCCCCATATGCCTTAGACTGGGTTCTTATGTCCATATACAGTACTTTCTGGGAATATTCATCACCCTGACTGGGCTTATGAGCTGGTTGCTCAACAGACAACAACATACTGCAGAAAAGTTGCCCAGAGGCAGAGTAAAGGACATGCATCTGGTCTCTGGAGACACAGGTATCTGCCGGTATATGCTGGTTACGGCCCACCTACAAATAAAGAACTGGAGCCGAAGAAGGGCCAGGTGTCACTCTGTCTAAAATATCCTCTGTTCACTTAACCTGCACAGAGCTGTTGCTGGAGCCAGGGGTGGCTGGAGGCTCACAACACAGCTAGTGCTCCTTTAGCTCAGTCCTCAGGTTGAGCTGGAGATCTTTATGCTGAGGCTGGCTAGAAGACTAAACACAGCATTGTTGAGCTGTTTTGAGATTCAACATTATCACTACAAAGGGAGGGAAGGGAGCACATTGTGGCAAATTCACCTCTGCTTACAACCACCACTTACCATGCGAAACAGCAGTCCTGTGAGCAGGGCTTCACTGCACATTCTCCATTCAAAGGGAGAGGAGAAGCCAGTTTTTAAAAACTAGGGCAAAGGCCAGTAAATTAGCACAGTTATTTAAACAAGGAACACCAGAAAGTCAGCTTTGTGAATGTAAAGCTTATATGAGCTTCTGTAAGCCAAGGGAAATAAACATGTTTTGCCTCCCAAATATGATCATCAGCTGGAGGCAGCAGCACTTCATCAGTGAGAAATTTCCAAGAATTTTGCAAAACCAGGAAGAAGCAAAAGCAATGATTAACATGCCTTTCTGCTCTTCTTTATGTCTGACACCAAAAGAAATGCGTTTGTCTGACCCACAATGTATTTATACATCCCCATCTTATGGCTTGCTCTATCCATGACTTCATCAGCAAAAGGTGTTTGGGGTTTGCCTGGCATTAAGTGGCCAGACAGAATGCATTAGTCTAGAAATGGATTATTACATTCCACTGTCAAACTGAAGTAGTCAATAAATACAGTGGAATGGAAGTCCTTCAATTATATAATGCCCTATGTGAACTGTTAAAAAGTTCCCATACAGTATGATTTCAGTCCTGTTTTGACTTCTTCCTTGCCTAACCCTTTACTTTCTTCTGTCAGGCCTCATCCTACCTCAGTGTGTAGTACTGCCAGTTACTGAGTTGCCTACATCTTTTTGGGAACCGTCCCTACTCAGCAAAATGAGCCAAGTCACCACATTTGGATTCTAAACTCCAGGACTTCGAACCACTCACGCAGTTGAAGGATCACAAATCAACTCCATTTCTTCCAGGCAGAAAAGAACGAGCTTCCAAGATGATAGGAGAACTCTCTGTTCCCATTCAAAATGCAAAGGAAAATTCAGTAGAATGCCATCGAAGTCATAGGATGCAGAACTGTGACAGCCCCACCCTCCCACCTGCCTACTCAACAGCAATGCTAAAAGGATTCTCTTCAACTCATCTTCAGTCCAATTAACCATTTGTTTTTAAAACCATATTGTTGCTGCCTTCCAGCAGAGTCCATGCTAAATTTGTACTAACAGAGATTCCACTGTTATCCACATGGAACGTCATCAGTAGTTTGGATGAAACCAAGCATATTCTAGCCATAAAGGACCAGAAGATGGGGTGCTATTTTTAAGAATTAGAAGACAGGCAGGAATTCTTGTAGTTGGTGTAGCTGGTTTTGTTAACTTCTGATGAGAGTTATCACAGCATGTACGTTCTTCTGAGTTAGAATCACTTCAACACCAGAAACCTATCTGAGGGTCTTACTTCAGCAGAATTATTTTCTTCTCAAAGAAATCTTAAGGCTTCAGTAAGAAGTTAAGAAGTCACATCCACTTTTTTGGACAGTTTTAATTTTCTTTATCTCCTCACTTACCCTGACCAGGATGAAACTGGATTAACAGAATGGGCATTCTCTGGTCATGCCTCAGACTGCATTCAGCTTAAGTTTAAATCTTACATTCAGTGTACCATACTCTTTCAAAAATGCTTCTGCTGGCAAAGCACTGTATGGTTCTTAGCAACCCATCACATAAAATATTTAATTCTCTACACTTGCCCCAAAAATATATGCAAAAATAAAAAATGCAGAAAATTCAAACTATGTGTAAGGGTTGGTTTGGTTTTGGTTTGGTTTTTTTTTTCAGGTCCCAATAGCACTGAAGCTGAGAAATCTTGCATTTAAACTAGATAAAGCAATGCCCTCTAGTGTTCTGTGGAGAAATCCCAAACAAGGCTGCTGAAAGCCTTAAAAAATTCATGTACCATCTCAAGTGACAGTCAACGTTTTGAGAGCTTACAGCTCACATGCAGCATCCTTGGAATTTTCTACTTATGACTGTGCCCTGCAGAACTACTTGTGATCCTTTCTTTTCCTTCCCTCCATTGCTGGTACTTGCATCGTAATTTCAAATACCATCTGTGGACAGTCTTCCCACCTGGGAAGTGTCAAATCCCATCATACCACCCTGCACCTTCCCACACAGCATTTGGTACCCTGTGTTACTGACCCATCACACAAGCAGGCTGTTATTTTTGGCTTGAGGAGCTTTCTTACAGAGCTTCAAAATTTAGTAGATTTCTTTAAGGCAGCAGCTCTCCCAAGCTATTGATAAACCACAAACAGAACTACCCAAATTCAAGAAAGACTCAAAGGACAGCATCCTCATAGTTCAAAAATATTCCTGCAGAGCTATCAAAATATTTATTTACATCCTGTACACATTACAAAACTCAACTTTGCATCCCACAAAGGATTGGAAGAGATTTCATAACTGGAGGTCTGAAAAGCAAAAGGTAGTAAAGTCCTTGATGAAGGCTGCTCTTAAAATGGCCAGCTAGGAGTCCTCAAATTTTACAATCCAGGCTCCCACCATCTAGACAGATTAAAACTTGAATGACTTTGATTAAACTTTTAATCACACTAAAAACTTTTAAAATAATTAGCAACAATAAAAAAATCCTGTTAGACCACTGTGCTTTTGTTATTTTGCATGCCATTGATCTGCTGCAGACAGAAACCACAGATCAAAAGGGAAGCAAAAAAAAACCAAAGAGAGATTGGAAGGAAACACCAGTTCTGCCCATGTCCTCTGTGAATAAAGGGGGAAAAAGATGAAACTGACTATTTTCTGGCAGCCTAAGGGGGTTGGTACACTTAGAAAACTGCCAAAACAAAGACAGCACCAGTCACAAATGCCCTAAGCCCTATGTGATTGTGCAGGCATTTGAGGGGACTGTCAGGTGAAAGAAAGATACTGTATTAGGGTTGGACACAAGGTCTTGTCTTTTCCTAACTAAATGATCCTTTGATTCTATTAAGTTGCTGTCTGGAATTTGTTTCTTGTCTGAACAATTTCAGTAATTACAAGTAGGCCTATTAACAGTGATTCACACTCCTGTTGGGACATTCCCTGGAGCAAGGTTAATAAAGGCGTGGTTCCTTCAGAGGGAAGCCAGTTTGGCCTGTTTGATAGGTAAAGACAGGGGCTTAGGTCTCCGGATCAGGCATCATCCTGCACCTTCCAGAGGAATTTATTCATAAGAACAAAACATCAGAAACTTCTTTAAAAAGTTTTGTTCATAAAAGTAAATTTCTCCAAACAAAAGCCTGCCAGAGTGACCACGCAAAAATTACTGGATATAAAGAAAACATCCAGTGAGATCATATACATAGAGTAAATTCTAGACTTGATGTGGCACTTGTCATGAGCCTTTTAGGCATCTATATTTGCAGCCCTTGTGTCTGAGGCTGCAATTCAGAATTTGGATATAGAAGTGGGATCAAATTAGACATTTTTAAAATTACGTTTGAGCTAGGAAATTCCACTTCCAAATTTAAATTGCATTCTCCTCAGAGGGCAACCAATACATACTCTAAGTAAACAAGCAGATAATTTTTTTTTTCTCTAATGAAGGGTGGTTACTGCCAAGCATTCTGGCCTGCAAAGAAATTATTTTTGATCTTGTTATACATGTAACCAAATTAAGGGAGAAAAGAAAGCAGTTTAGAGACCATCCAAAAGACAGCCAAGAGAGAATATTCAGTGTTTGTACCACTGCACTAAGAACTCGTATTTCTTAGAGGTCTGACACAATACATCTGTGTTACTGAGTGTATGCACAGAACACCATCTCAGAGAAACTGCTTGTATGTATGCCTATATGTAAAAAAAAAAAAGCTCTCAGGATCAGACTCCTCCCTGTCGCACTGTCATTCTATTTGCAGGGTACAATGTGAGGAAAGGACCATTCAAAATCCAAGGTACAAAGACAGCAATGGAAGGTTCTGGGGAAAACAGACACTATCTGGAGAACCCAGTTTCCAGCCTGACTGAACAAAACAGCTTTTCCACTTCCTTCAGTTTATTCAACAGCTCAGTGCCTTGCAGACACATTCTCACCTTCTCTGGGAAGAAGCAAAACAACTTGAAGGAGAACGGAGGAAAATGCTCCAGCATTCATCACAGAGAGGTCACACACACACATGCTGTCATATCTTGACAACATGTGTGTTGTTCTGCAGGGCTGGGAGCATTCTACCAGTGCTTCACTAGGCAAAGATGCCAAGAGTGTCCAGGTAAGACACTAAGACTATCTGAACTGCAAGTAGTTTCATCAGTGAAGTATAAACTGAGCTCTTCCATTCTTCACCTTGGCCCTCTTCTTGTGCAAGTGCTCTGCTATGAGTCTACTGCTGGTGCCTTCTCCGTAATTTCTTTCTGTGTCACTATCTGCAGGTACTTCAGTCGCATGGGAGGGAGCTGCTCATAAAGGTCAAATCCCAAAGGACTCTCTGCATTCAGTAGTCTGTAGTACAGCAGGTGCTTTTTCAAGTTCTGAAGAAAGAAACAGAAAGGTATCTAATCTTTTCCACTGTCTCCAACACAACATAGTAAATCTGCAAATAGTACGATTCCATCACGCCCAAGATATTTAATCACATCATCTTCAATAGAAGAGCTATAAAAGGCAAATTTCTTCCAATAAAATTCACCTTTTTTGGCATGAGAATTCCTCTTCTAAACACAACTCCATTGTCTCCTCAACAGCCCCTCGCAATGACTTCTTGCCAGAAACCCAAGTGGACTTTTGTGTGTGATCTAATAATTTACCCTGGACACCTATCACCTAGGGCCAAATGACCCAGCTCTGTCCCACAAAGAATAGATTTTGCCAAGCTCCTTGAAAAAAAGAGAAACATTACATCTGTCCTGTTCTTTTCAGGGGTAGCATCCAACTAAGAGTTAAGACAGATCACTGCTGGCCACCTATTCATAATTGTGCTATAATCATTCCTCTAGCATCTCTATCTATCCAGATATAATGCTGCTTGGACAAGAGGCATGGACAACACAGTACAGGACATTAATCTAGGTTCCAAGGGGCTCAGTGTTTTGAGGTCAATTACTACAAGAACTGGTTAAGCGTATTTATAGCTATTGCAGGCCAAAATCCTGCTGCTAATCTCCTCTCATTCTCAAATTAGCAAGGTAATTAAACACAAATTTCAAAAGCCAAATATAAGTCCATAAAACCACCATGTATGGAAAAACTTAATTCCCAGAGACACAAACTGAATCTTACAAATCCTACCTCATCCACCAACAGCCACGTCTTCCGCAGCATGCTTTTCCGAGCAGCATCTGTCTCCTGGGAACAAAATACGTACTTTCCTTAATATGGTGCAGTAATACCTTTGCCCAGGGGCATACAGCACTCCAGGATGATTTGTTCATTATAATGATGAGCAACTTGCTCCAGCAGAAAGTGCTTGAGATATCTTATCACTTAAATCCTGCCTCTCTGCTCCTTTCCCTGATCTGAATCTCAGCTGACTTCTCAACCTCCAGGTAGAACTGCAGATCAGAGGTGAAGTGCTGTTAGCACAACTATTCACAGGATAGAGGCCCCAAGGCCATAGGGAGGCTTCTGCTTGGTTACTCAAACTCAAAGAAAAAAGTCCTTTGCACCTTAAGATTGCTAAGGCAGAGGCCAAATCTATTATGAGCTCTCTCTGCCTGATCACCTTCCTTATTCTTTCTGCTTATTCTTCCCCCCACACCACAGAACACATAATTGCTGACCTCGAAGATTTAGGTAGAACTGGCTACCATTAATGCAAGTGCTTTAGGGTATAATGAACAAAAGCTGCTGCCTCATATGTGGATTCTCAAACAGCTGACCAGTCCTCAACACATATGCTTACAATTTTTGTTTTCAAGTCCCAAAGGTCAGTGATTCATCACAAGCCACACTGAATTCACAGGGAGAGCAGATGCAAAACCCTGACTGCAGCCCTGAAGCTCTGCTATCCATTACCCACCTGCGCTGTGCTTTCTCGGGAGAAAATAAAACTGTTCACATGAGCCACAGCCACCACATACAGAACAGGGCACCAGGTGTGGCGCAGCGCACCAGTGACCAGCGTTCGGAAGTAGAGCCGCAGGAGGTTCAGGTTATCCTCAGGAGGGGAAGTGTAGTGCTCAAGAGGCACAGGAAACTGCAACAAACCCATCCAGAGGCAACATTACAATTTTTGTCAGGGTCTAAGTAGCGAGAGGAAGTTCATGACTTCTAGGGTGCCCTTCCTTGCGCATGCCCACCTATACAACGTGATGTACCCCAGTGGCATGAGCCCCATTTGCCGCAGAGCTGCTACGGCCCACCCTGACTGATGCGACATGCCTTGACAAAGTGGTGTCAAGACCTCTTCGGCTTCATGGAGAGATGTTTTACTGGTCCTATCACTGCAGCTGATTTTTGGCACAGATAAGATGAGCGCTTATAAAGTAAGAAGACAGGGTACTTTTGACAGTACCACTAAATTCTATCTCTTGTGCTCTCCTCACTCAAAAGAAATGCAGTCCCACACTTGACAGACCAAATTTTCTTGCAGAGTTATTCAGCAGAGCACAACTACAGTATACGTGGAAAGATGGTTGAGAGGGAAAATGTCTATGCATGTCTATGCATGGGCAAGGAAGAAGTTCTTACCAAGGTGTGAAAACACTTATTTAAGGGAAAGGTAATTGCTAGCAGAACATGACCAGCCCTTCAAACATACAACCTATAAATTAGAAGGTTCTCAATGGTTAAACCAAGCAAGGTGTGGGACAGTTTCCACTGAAGACTGAGCTATTTCACAGCTCCTGCCCTCCACATATACACACAAATCAAAGCTGGAGAATCACAGGCAAGAGCCCAGTGAGCCAGAAATATGTAGTGACAGGCAATTACCATAAGCTAGGATTACCTGCTGTAACCGCACTCCCAGCGCCCGCAGGATATTTGTGTGCTCCCCAAAAACAGAGAGACGCAGATGAACACTGAAACGCTTCTGTAGAGGTAGAAGAACAAAGACTCCAAAGAGTGGATCTCCAAAGGAGACAGCCTCAAATTGCTCCAGGAGACTTATATAGAGATCGTGGAAGGATGCCAAACCAGGGAGAGGAGCATCCAAGTACAGGGAGTCCAGGGCCTTGGGTTGGCAATACACAGAGAGAAGGGCTGCTGTGTAGCGGTGGATTGGTGCTTCTAGAAAGAGGTCACTGCCTGTGAGGAAGACACACATGAGCCGTGCAAGTTTGGCAGCAGTCGGGATACTCTGAAGGATTTTAGAACGCCAGGTTTCCAGCAACAAGACCCACTGCAGATTCAAGGTCACAGTGTTGATGAGATCAAGTGGGAGAGAGTTCAGTATAGCCCCACGTGTCTCTGCATTAGTCACTTTGTTGTAGAGGCTGATAAGTGGAAAGAATGGCCAGTCCGAAGGCAGGATGGGCCCTTTGACCTCAGGAAGCAGCATTGACTGGATGAGGTAATTCTGCCCTTGGTAGGATGCCTGAGAACGCATAAGGGTGGGCTGCAAGTGGGCAAAGTGAGAGAGGTAGCAGGAACGAATGGAAGGCAGATTCTGGTACGATTCTCTCAGCAGGGCACCACGAGTAACCTTTGGAACAAATGCTGATGCAGAGCCAGGCTGTGCCAGTTTGGCACTGGTGCCCAGATGCAGAATATCAGAGAAGTCAGCTGCTTCTGGCCCTCCAGCTTTCCCTTCACTGTAAGGTAAAGACAAACAACAGTTTAAGAAACAAACGAACAAACAAAAACCTGAAATGCCAAACAAACAACACACCACATAAATTCATCTCTACAGTCTTCCTGGAACAGGAAGAGTAGTATATGCAGATCACTCAACACTTTCTACATCATTGAGCTATTCTAATACAGAGGGACTGTAAAGCATCAGCTACCTTGGTATTTACAGGGAATTCACAGAACCACATTTGGGGTCAACAACACTGAGGCTGTGCCATGAAAACTCTCCACACAATGCCAGTCTAGTGCGGAGGCTGAAAGCCCTTGTCCAGAGAGGCGGCCTACTTACAGACAGGAGAGTGCTGAGATGAAATACTGCATTTCAGATAAGGCCTACACGAACCAGTAAGACAATGTTCAAAACAGTAGCTTTGCAGCTGGCCGTGGCAAGGCCAGGGGAACCATACAAACTGATAGAAACTGCATGTGGAGGGTGTTTGTCAAATCCATATGCCACAGTCTCAGACCAGAGACTCACCATTTTGTTGGCCCAAAAAGAAGAACAAAACACCACCACATGAACAAATCCACTAACAAATTTTCCTTCTTTCTGAAAAAACACAGTATCTCCTTATAGCACCTTGGTTCAACCTCCTACAGGGATACACCACAGCTGATTTCAAATAGATTGAGATGAACAAAATAAATTGCTACCATCTTCTTGCCCAGATATGAGAGGATTCGTATTTGAGATGCTCATGATTTCTTCCAGTGTAAGGTGGAAGACATGGCATTTGTCAAATCAGCAAATATTTGTGTAAGAACTTGATTAATAAGGATTTGAGGAAGATTCATTAAGCTTTTCAGGCTATGTCAAATCCTCATTTATTTTCTAGACTCTCAGGATGGCAGATGCTAGGCCTTAGGGAGGATCAGTTCTATCAAGAATCACACAAGCCTTGTCACAGAGGAAATCAAAAGAAACACGTCACATTTCCCAACGCCGGTACATCAGAGAAAAATATGCAACCGCATTGCTTGCCTGATTAGAAAGCTCTGTGCCTGGAGAATATGACAATGAGTAAATAAAATTTAACCACAGGCCCTGTTACAGGCCAAAAATTATGACAAAATTGCAGTGCCAACGTGTTTTTCTATTTTCCCCATGTTTTCCCACGTACCAGACTAGAGAAAGGAAAAAACGCAAAGCTTACGGAAGAAACTCTGGATTAAAGGCAAGATCCAGTAGGACCTCGTGAGCCAGATGCTCACTCCCTGGCAACAGACGGCTTAGCAAAGCCATGGCAACACAGTGATGGAGTGAGGCATGCTGGGTGTAATCCGGACAAGTGCCTGCCTGTACAGGAAACAAAACAACAGATAAAAGCACTGTATCATTTGTCAACAAGACATACAGCAAGCACAGGAGGGTCAAACAAGACACAGATCTCACTGGAAAGTGAAAGACTGAGGCAGACTGCAAGAGCTGTCAGCATTCATACCAAGAATGACTGCCTTAGACAGTCGACAATTTTTTAGCAACACACTTGAAAACGTTGTTCCTACTCTATCCCAAAGAAAGGCAAAAATAGATTTTTTCCATCCAAAGTATTTTGGAACTAAATCCCCACATCAGTAACTGCAAAGATGTTATTTGCTAACGGGGCACAAAAGTCAGCAGAAGAGTCACCGGACCTAAGTGAGATATAAGAAAGAACAGGGAGGTGAAGACCAGCTGCCAGTGAAGTCAATTCCTCAGAAGAAAGAAATGAAAGGACTAATAAGGATACCATTCTCCGAGCCAACGCTAACACAAAGTACTGCAGGTGATATTCATGGCGTAAGATCCACGCAGATGAGGGAGTCACAGAAGGAGGTCCAGTCTGCCAGCTTTGATGCAGATAATCCTTCAAGCCTCTGAAGCCCAGTAGAGAGCTGTACTATAAAGGAATCACAAGTGGAGACAAATAATATTAAGACAGTTTGTGTTTGGAAGAAAGCAAAACACACCCTTCTCCAAGGCCCATCCCCTACCTCCTCCCATGAATTCCTGTTGGCGACTCCAAAAGACATATTTAAAAAGAGCCTTATAAATATCTGCTTTTCTGCCTCAGGGCTCACCTGCATCCATCATGATCATTCCTATCATAGATAACCGACAGTCACTGCCTACGTTTTCCATAGTGCTTTGTAAGGCAGAAATCTGGCCAGTGGCTTAAAATGTTGCTCCCTTATCTGGCCAGATATTTCCATTAATAGCCAATCAGCTAATTCAACATGAGGTGACACAGGAAGGCTTTGAGAAAGCTTATGCTAGGTATTCCATCTTTCTAGGGCTCAGCCATTTGCTCTTTAGGGTCTGCAATCTTCCATGACTCACTTATTCTAAAAATTCAGAACAAACCAATGTAGGACCCTCTTCAGTAGCACTGTAGCACTCATTCTCTTCTTTAATATTATGCGATTTTTCTTTGCTACATATGCTTCAATTATGCTTTTCCTTCACTGACACTCAAGTTTTATATTTTGCTTAGCCAAACAACAGTTATTCAACTCTTCTCAACATTCTTTATAAATCCATCCTTTAACCATCACCTGCTCTGTAATTCCAGCTTCCTGGTGCCAACTGAATATTGGAATTCAAAGACATTTTTCTGATCCTCATCCCACTTGTTCTGAAAGTGGGGCTGTTTCTCTCTATAATACTTCTATCTTTTTAAAATAAAAATGCACAACAATTTGCTTTTAACAGTCCTTCTAACATCTCTTTGATGCCTGGGAAGGTACAAATACTAACCCCCCTCACAAGTATAACATCATCTACCTAGAATTTACAGTGAAAAAGTCTAATCTTACCTTGTTGGTCAGGCCTTTGTGAATGTGAGTGATGTTATTGATGAGAAATAGGAGGGCAGTGAGGAAAGGGAAAGGTGACTTGGAGCCAACCAGGCTCAAAGGAGGTTTGCCTCCAGTGCAACTCAGAGATGCAATGCTGACGACAGATTCTGGTGCTGGGGAACAGGACAGAGGGTTGCACAAAGCAGAGCATGGCCTGTGTGAACAAATAAACAGAGAGGAGGTAGGTAAAAAGCGTTCATAGTGCTGAGGAATTATCTTGTTGAAACGCTGCTACCTATCTGAACTGTACCACACATTGTAGTAAAACAGAAGCCCTGAAGACAGTGAAAGCAAAAAGCCAGTGTCACAGCTGGTACACTAAGCACTACTGCCATACAAACTAATGCCAGTGAGCTGTCAGGAACTCTTATCTTCAGCTGAATTGGTCATGATGAGCAGAAACACTGATGCAGTGACGCATCTCTGATGTCAAATACTTGGAAGCACTGGACCTTTGATTTTAAAAAAATACGCCTTTCCCCACACACATACGCACACCAGGCTAATAAGGCTGCCCACCCACTCAAGACATTTCGATAATAAACTTGTAGGCAAAGCCAAAAAGCCAGATTATATCTAAAATTGACATTGCAAAAATGCTGCCCTTTATGTACTACTGAAAGGCATTATTTTTAAATTGTATTCAGAAAGAACCTAGTTTTAATGTACATGAACACGACTGTGCAAATCACTCTTGGTGTGTGTTCTCTGCAGGTGAAACTATGAATTCCCACAGCAGCAGTGCTTGTGGGGCCCACAGTAGATGCATATTTCTGTACAGGTAAGACCACCACAAGGAAGAGTGACCACAAGCAAGTTGCTCTCTGGTAATGGAGTAATAGGGCAAACCCTGTCAAAGATCCATACCATTACTCTATGGAAGAAAACTAATTGCTTAAATGCATTGCTCTTTCTACACTGGTATTACATGTATGAGACGCATAAGCACATGTGGGGCTCACGAAGTACCCTGAACTTCTGGACCTAAACTGCCCAGAAAGTTTAGACAAAATTGTAAAAATACCAGGGCAGCGATTAGCTGACTCTGGTTTTTACCAGCCAGTGTTAAGAACAGCCTAGGAGAATGCTTGCTGATGAGCTTTTAAGCGTGACCAAATCCATTGTTTTCAGACCTCAAGGACAGGCAGAAAAGGCACTAATGAGCGCTCTCGTGTTGGAAGCTTTGGTGCCAAGAGCTTCAGATCTCAGTTTCAGTCACGAAACAACACGGGTAAAACTGTTCGGTGACCATTCAAATATCACTTGAAACCACAAATTTCAAGTGCCCTTTGTATCAGATGTTCTCAGAGGCAGATGGATGCCTCCCTGACTGCAAGTTAGGCCTTTTAGAATCCCCACTCCAGAAGATTAATCACAGCCTAGTAAGGAGGCTCCCTCTACAGCAGAAAGACAGAATATCTGCAGTGCTTAACTGTTCCCAGAGCCAGAGCTTATGTTATCCAAATGTCTGAAAGAACAGTTTGGTATCTGTTCTTGCACTTCTCTGCAGGGGTTTTCACAGCCCTAATGAAGCTCTGCAGGAGCCTAAAGATGTGAATCTAGTTAAATTCTTTTATATAAGCAGCACCACACAGAGCACATAAATGGTACATGCACACACACACACCTCATCAAGTAAGAGGGACTCAAATAATGTTACTTGTGCTGCTTTTTTTTTTAGACCAGTGAAACCAAAGAAGAATCAAAGCCAAGAGTGACTAAAATAATCTGAAATTGATATGAAAACCCCAGCTACAAGGTAAAGCAGAGATGCAGCAGCACCAGGAGAAAAGGAGGAGCTGCAGAACCTCTGCAACCATCATGCCTTTTCTTTGAGGGGGGAGAGGACAAAGCAGGGTGTAGACAGAGTCCTACTGCACTCCAATTCCCGTATGTGGGGCACATTGCACAGGGAGAAGAAGAGGGAGTGGGGACAGCTGTCACACAGTACAGAAATGGGGCTCCCTTAGCTTCTGAAAACAGCATCTTAGCAGTGGAATGGTTTTACCTGAGCAGGTCCCACATGCTGTCTATGGCTGGCTGGCTGAGAAGGGGCTGCAGCACCTCTGATGTCAAACGTTCCACTTCCTCTAAGCAGTCAACTGGATTGACTGATGGCTGTAGAAGACATGAAGAATGACAGAAAAAGAGAGTAAATGGCCACAGCACCCAGTGATAGCAAAAAGACAGACTGATCTATTTGCTTCCTCTGTGTTTATTATCTTTTTGCCAGACCCCATCACCTACATAGCGGTACTGCTCTAGGTTAGAGCTGGCCTCACTGCTTGTAGTGTGGAAACTGACAGCTGGCACCTCAAGGTGTTCTCACATTCAAGTATTCAAATGCACTCCAGAGATTCTTAATTAGCTGGAAGTAAGATATGGGATCCCTGGAATCAAGATTCCCAAACGAAAACTTGGCTAAACTCCCCTCCCCATACCACCTACATGTTTCTATTTAAATTGAAGATGACACAAAGGTGATCAGAACTACCTTGAGAAAGCTGAGTAGCACCATGAGGGTCTCCAAATTAAAAAAAAAAAAAAAAAAAACCAAAACAAAAAAACCACCAAAAAACAACCAGCTGCATAAAGTGTGATTGACCTACCCATCAAAGCATGACTGTGGATGAGCACTGCACAGAGGAGGAACTGTGGCTTTAAGAGAACCATCCAAATTCTTCTGACCCTAGTAAGCAATATTCCAGGTTGAAGGAACATGCTGGCAAATTTTAACACCTTTTATCTTCATTAGAATGCTGCTTTGGGATACAGAAATACTCATTTCTATTACATACAATCTGATTTTCCCCCTGGTAAAATCCACCTCCAGAAATCAGTAAAACCTTTGTGAAGGTGTTAACCTTAGTTTTTACTAGTCTAACAAAAATATTCCAAGAAGGTCCCAGTATACACTAATCTAATTATTATACAAGTTAATTTTTTTTGCACTAATCTATTCAAACATGCTATGTACCATCTTTTTTTTTTAATCAGCTAACCACAGGTAGATGATTGAATTTCTTTTTAGGTGGAAACTAAAAAAACCAGCACAATTCAAGAATTCAAGAAATTGTTTCCTCAGTCACTTTTCTGGGATATCTGTAAAGGTTAAAAATGAGCATTAACCTCTTGGCTGCCCTGGTTCTCTAATGCTCAGGACATAATCACAGCATGTGAAAGGTACACCAACCTTTGGGGCACTGAAGACATCTTTGAGAGATACTGGCAGTTTCTACCCCAGCCATAACTAATAAACTCAGTTGCTTTTGGCAAGTTTCAGAGGAGTTGCACAAGTGTGAATAACTACAGCCATTAAATTACTCCAACACCTTCAACACAGCTCCCCCAAGTTGGAACTCAGACATGTCAGTTGGGCAGTAAAGAGGAAAATTGCATTTATCTTTAGAACATGAATCTTTAAGGTAGCTAAAGTGTAAGACATTATTCTTCAACAGCATCACACTGACGTGTCATCTTCAGAAAACTCACTTTAAAAGATGATCACATACTACAACTGTGTGTTACAGAACTTGACCTTGAATGTCAGTGAGGCAACAAATAAATTTATCTTTATTATTTCCTATCCAAAGTTCATACGGCATGGCCCTTAATGCTCAATCTTCCACCCAGATGATTGCAGTGTAGGTGTCCACATGTAAGCTCTCAGACCAAAGCAAATGCAAAAATGCATGACTTGATGCATCCCACTAGGAAAAAGGACTGGCAAATTAAATTAGGTTGTATTTGGTTCGTGCTTTGGATCTCTGTGGTAAATCAGAACAATCACAGCACCACCACATACCTTGATTGAGACTCTGATTGCAAAGGATGAAAGGACAAAAAAGGAAGACAGGTATTTGGCACTGCTAACATATAGTGTCAGCAGACTCCTGTGACCCTGAATGTCATGCAGCCTAGATATGAGCTGCAGTAAACAAAATCACTGCTCAGCTAGATGCCTCAATATCTGTCTTTTTCAGTACTGCCTGTAAGTTCCAAGTTTTCAGAGGGAATGCACAAGCTGATGCTGGTGAGATGAGAAGACAACCTGTATTTTCAGGCCTTACCTGCTGGCTGTAAGCACTGTAATAAACTCCCAAGAAGATCACACAACTTGTGGTCAGAGGCTGGAGAGTTTGCCAAGTTTCTGTCTGGGATATCTCCTGAAGGATTTTCTTCAGGCTTGTCTCAAGGAAGGGCTGTAAGCCTGACACTTGATTCCATGCTACTGGAGGAGGTGGAATCAGTTCACTGTCTTCTGAGTTACTGCTGACACACAACGGAAGAATGACACAGGATAGCAAATAAATGTCAAACAACTGTCTCTCTATCAATATTAATAGAAAGATGTAGTCTGGAAAATTATATCCAACAGCATAACTAGGGGGGAAATGTCTTTCCATAATCCCACAACCCAGACTAAATAATTTAGGCAGAAAGGATAAATGTAGAATGTACTTACAAAAGCTGAAGTTTCTTCTCCTGCACTACTCTGCCCCTGAGCTATGCTCTAGCTTTAACAGAAATGCTATCTCAGTATTCAGCTTTAGTTAAAGAGTTTATTGCTTTCCACCAGAAAAAGTACCTGTGTCTGCAGCAAATCCTACAGCTTTGATGTCTATCAAAACCAATCACTTCTTAATCCTGACCCATCTTGGTCTCTGCAGAGAGGTTCTTTCCTCCAAACCTCAGGGCATTTACTTTCTTTACTCCCGAGAGAAGGCCAAAACAGCTTCCTAGCTCCTTTCAGCAGGGCATTTGGCTAACAGTGTCCTTTCTGCCCCATAGCTTCATGTAGATTTTGGCTCCTGCCTCTGGCCAGGCTAGCAGGCATACAGCTGTAAGACTAGACACTACTTCTGATCTTGTGTCAGAGGGAATACACCCCACCATGCAGGGGCTCATATATGGGACAGTAAATGATTGAAAATGCTGGGGTGGGGGGGGAAAGGTGACAGCCAGGTCTCCAAACCAAAGAAAGGGAAGACGGGACGCCAACTACTGAGATGCACAGAATGGTGACAGAGAGCCTACCTGCTCAACTTGGCCTGCAGCTCTGCCGCGTAGCCTGCTGTTTGTGTCACATGTGTCAACAGAGTAACCACTGCTGCAGCTCGCTGCACAGACAACTCCAGCACAGGGCTCTTCCTGCTGAGCAACTCGGGCAGGGACTGCAGTATCCTCACCAGCACAGGGTAGAGATCACTGTAGTATGAATTACAGAACACATACGGTTGGAAAGGGTCTCTGGAGATCATTTGTACCTCAATTCCCTGTTCAAGCCAGGTCAGCAAGAGCAAGATTGCCCAGGGATATGTCCAGTCAGATTCTGAATACCTTCAAGGATGGAAAGTTCAGTATTTTGCTACGCAGGAATGCTCCAGTGGTTTGATCACTTTTACAGTAAAGTTAGTAAAAATTACAGCAAAAACACTTCAGTGGAATTTCCTGTATTTTAATTTGTGCCCATTGGCTCTTCACTTTCCACTGGAAGAATCTGGCTCTATCTTCTTTACACTCTCAAATCATTTATTTATAAAGACTGCTAAAATGTGATTATGAGAACAATCACCACCACCACAATAACAAAATTAAGCCAACATAGAAAAAAGATGACAAAGGAAGACTACTGCTATTCCAATTTCATCTGAATGGGACCTACCTAATACTCTGCCTCCAAGTACTCTGATTATCTCTTGAAAAAACTACTTTGATTTTATTCTTGCTAGGGAGTAGTTCTCAGATTCTCAGTCACACTTATAATCTTGCAACTTTAAGGCATCTTTTGCTGTTTCTTTCCTCAACATTATTTACAGTGCTAAAATAGTACATACCATTTTTACTCTTTTTAAATCATACACCAGATTGTGCCAAAGAACACAAAATGTTGTTGTGGATGAGAATCTCCCTTCTCAAACTCAATACTGGCCTCCCTTTTACTCTACTTCAGAGCAACTCCATAGCCATCTCTCTTCTTCCAATTCAATGTAATTACAGGAAGAAGATTTAATGCTTGAGCTAGGTCAGACTTACACCAGTGCAGACCTTGGCAGTCAAGCACAAGAACTTGTCCTGAACTGGAAGTCGATGTATCGTGCAGTTTGTCTGCACCAGTCTGCCCCACTTAGGGTGGTGACCGCTGCCCACAGACTGCCCCTAGGTCAAGCAGATTCAGTCCTGGGTGCACTGCAAACCATGTGTTTTGATGTCATATAAGCATAGATTATTCATCCCTTCAAGGGGAAAAAGATGCAGCCCTAAAAAGCTACAGTGGTCTCCCACTGTAAAGGAGAAACAACAAAATAGCAGTGCTTAAACACAGGAGATAGTGAACAACCAGAAAAAGGCAATACTCAACATAAATACCTTTAGAAACTGAGTTTTACTGCAGGAGGCAAGAGAAGGTGAAGTAAGACACCCTGAAGGGAACAGAGACTGAGCCTGGAGATCCCTCTATCTGCCCCTTTGGAGCAGGATGTCCATTGTCTCTGTTGTGCCCTCCAGCCGCACTTCTCCAGCCCGGAGCTGTACCTGTAGAGGTCGCAGGCCTGCCCATAGCCAGCAGCCACAGCCCACAGCCGGAAGGCCTCGGTGCTCAGCCTGATGGCTTCCTCCCTTGGCAGAAGCAGATCCACAGGGTCTTCAGCAATAAAGCGACTTAACCGACTCTTCATTTCAAATTTGTTAAGCTGTAAAACAAACAAAGGAAAAAGAAAAGGATGAAGAACAAAAAAGACAAAGGGATAAGGGGCATCAGCTGCATGTATCATTATCTCATTGCTCTGACACACATAAAGAGCTGCAGATTTCAATTCAGTCCATTCTGAATTCTTCTTGCACTGTTCAAACCTGCTTTCATTTTGTGCAATCTTAAGGAGCAGACTACAAGGGATCACTAAATGGTCAACAGCTATTTGGAGAGAAATATTCCCGGAAGGGATGCCTAGGGGTACCTACTCCATTCCTAACACCAATCAACTACACCTAAATAATTTCTGGTGGAGGTTTGTCTATCCCACACGTACTCTTGTTTTGGATGCTCTCTGCAGCATTTAACTGATTTTTTTAAAAATATATAATTATCCTTCTTTAAATAGTCAGAAATACAACTCTCTTAGTCAAGATTACATGTAAAGATGTACTTTGTGAAAAACAATGTCTACAAAAGTACTGAAATGATGCTGACATTCTTTTGGGGAGGTCACACTAGATGGGTTTCAGAGGTTCTACAACCTAAGTCTGTCTATAATTCAGTGTTTATTTTATGCAAAGGGTACCTCCTGCCTATTACTTTCATAAGGTTATAGAATTTTGATGCCTTGGAAATGTTCTGAGGTTATTTTGGTATTGAATTAAGCATGACATGACTCATTTGCAGTTCTCTAGAAATAATTTTTATCCTCCCCTACATCTGGGTATTTTTACTTAACCATAAAAAAGAGCTTCTCTTTCCTTCTCCCACACATACAAAAGCTTCTATGTGCTCTGTCTAAACAAATGAGGTAACAATGTCTTTTTCACAGCACAAGGACATATTATGGGTAATTTAAATTTCAAATGCTTTACAGACATCTTGTAGGGAAATCAATGCACACCAGCAAGAAAGCAAAGGAGCTGATGAGTCAAAACTATAAATTCTGACACCTCTCCTACAGAACAGAGGACAAAGTCAAATTTACTTCCAGGAGGAAGATGGAAGAACTTCGTTGTTAGCTAAAATAAATTCCTGCATTGATGGGTTTGATTTAGTTTTTTATGATCTTCCATTCCCACGTTTAAGTGCGTGTAACAGAACATATGAGAGTGTAACAGCAGCAAAGCCTGAGTGTCAGGAACCTTCTAAGCAATTTTTGCATGCCTTGAAATACCTGGAGTACACAAAGCCTGAAGTAGAAAAACATCTGAATTTTACTCTGTTATGTTCCTAGTACCACTTTACAGTCTTTAAATATCCCACTATTCATCATTATTCCCCACATTTTATAGCACAGCCTGGTGTTCTGTTGATACTAGCAATTTCCTGGATGTCAATTTGCTAGGTGCTGTTAACAATACTGGAGCAAAAACTTTAAGAAGTGCTCTTTGCATTGTAATGAGTGCTGCTCTTCATGGTAGATTTCATGCATTTATAGCACCAGCATGACAACCTATATGAGGGAATGCAATTGTCTCTGAAGTAGAAAACCTGTCCAGAAGTTAAGAGGAGTTGAAAACACTGATGAATTATCTCAGAGTTAATTGATGTCAAATTAATGGCAGACAAGTTCAACCAGGGTTGTAAAACACAAGGATAGTTGATTATGTCCCTGGTTTATACAGTCTTATGCTGCCTATGACTGAAACATGGGAGAGTACAGAGCATCACACACCAATGCATGCTCTGAACATCTGCTCCTGGTCAGTATCACCGTGCTAGGCTCTGTGACTTTTACATGAGCACACTACGCAAACCATAAAAAAGCAGTGTAAAGTTTGAGACAGCTCTTCTACCATTATGCAGGAGAAGTATCATTATTATGACGCTGTCAACAATTCCTTCAAAACACACTGATGCACCTTCCTCACACTGATTTCTTCAGCTTCAGCTCAGAGTCACCTCCAGTTGGTCTTCTGTCTTCACTTAGAAAGTAAGGCATAGAGAACAAAGGCCTTTGCAATCAGAAAAGCTCTGCCAAGAACCACTCACCAGCCTGGCTGTTGCATTTCGGCCTCCAGACGCCAACACCCTGATGAACTTCATAGCACTGGCGCAAGCAACTCCATGGAGACTGGTAAGTAAAAACCCTGGTTCAGCCACTTTGGGATCCCACTGAGTAGGGAGAAATTCCCTGACAACAGTCTCAATCAATCGAGGACAGTCAAGCAGCTGCAGAGAAATGGCAGGGAGCACAAATAACTAAAGCTATGCAGTTATGCAGAAGACATGCAAAACAGATATGTTTGTCTGATCTCCTTGCCATAACTTCACCTGATCCTCCTTCCCTTTTCCAAACCTTCCTCTGTCATTCCCAAGCTCCTATACAGTGGGAGATTTACCTGGCTGCACGCTTCAGAGGAGTGCCTTGCTATATGGGTGAGGATGTGCAGTATATCCAGAACCACAGTTGGAACAGGTCGCACCACCTCTAGGATGTACCTCAGTCGGTGCTGGATCCGCGTCTTCAAAAGTCCCTGAAAGGTGTTAAAAAAAACCAAAAATCTGTTATGCTCTAAACAAGTACTCTCTGCACTTCAGTTGCTGGAAGCCAAAATCAGATTACATCTTCTGCAGAGACTGTTTTAAAATTAGCAGTCATGAAACAAGTAAGTTTCTGTGGATTTGCAACTATGCTGGCAAATGAGCAAGAGTTATCTGAACAGAGCAGGAACAACTGAACTTCTGTTCTGAATCAGACCACTAGAGAGTTTGGATACTTGTGTTTTTCAGAGTATAAAACTCTCAGTGACAGGGAAATAATCTTCCCTATAAAAGACTGTTAAAACCTACTGCTGGTGAAGAAGGTTCCCATGTTCCTTGAATAATTTGGGCTAGACACCACCTCCAGCTAATGCAGCACTCTGTCTGATAGTACCTGTCATGTCCGAGAAAGTTGACAGAAACAGAGAACAGACACGAATTCCTATTTTGCAGTAAGAAAAGAGATGCACAGGGATGATGTGATTTCTTTTATGATCAGTGGCAGTGTCAGGAAAAACATCATCAGTTTATGTAACAGTGTGATGCATTCCTGGTTCTTGGAAAAGCCAAATCCGTAATACCTGAGTTCATATTACTGATACTTTTAAAAATTTGCAGCCAAGCAAGTTGTAACTCTAGGCCTGACCAAGTTCAGCAGCTAGTTTAAATACTCCTTTTCCAACTGTGTGGAACAACTGGGTAGTAACAGCTAATAAGCAGGTGTGAAATGGAACTGCACAGTAATGGGAACAGAGGGGAATTTTATCCCAGATACCTTCTGAGTTCAGGCCACTTGGAACAAGCTAAATTATGCTGAACCATGCAACTGTTTACAGAATCACAAACTGACCTCCTGTCTATTTACAACTCTTTTGCTACATGTTTTAAAAAGTGCCACACACCTAACAGAACGTATCTGAAATCATGAAGCCTCTGAACAAGACCAAATGCCCAAGTTCAGTAATTCATTCTCCCAGTGATGCTTTTAGACCACATGCCACTCAAACACAAGCTCAAGCACAAGGAATAAGTGATGTGATCACAGGTTTTAATGATTGCAGCAGGCAAGAGGGGTGCACTGGCTCCACCAAGGCTGAGTTTGAGATAACAAAGTTTGCTATTTTTAGATCTCATATCAAAAAGTTGGGATTAGGCTTAAAATGTGGGAGGAATTCCTTCTGAATGCTGTAAAACTCTTAATCTGAGAAATACAAACATGACATTTGGGGAAATGGTAAGTAGCCACCTTATGTCAAATAAAAAAAGAGTATCACTGTACAAATCTGCTAGTACTGAACTATTTAGCTGTAATATTCTTGTTTAACTTTAAAAAAGTGCATACAGACATTTTAATAACGGTTGGAATCTTTTCATTTTTAACCCAAGTAAATGACCCTGAAAGTCATGTCTGTATGCAGTTTTTCAGCAAGTCTTATCAGTGCTTTGTTGTTGAATTCCCTAGAGGAAATTAAGAAATATTAATGACACTGAAATCACAGAAGTCAAGTCTCCACATTTTTAGGGACCAATAAAATTATTCTCCTGGTAATATTTGACAGAAACATAACAACCAAGAGCCAGGCAACAGCTCTAATTCTTGTTCAGAATGTTCTTGTCCACCATGCACAGGAGGGTAGATGTTTCAACAGCACACACTGCACTGTGCTGAGCCTACTTTCATAAAAAGAAACTAACTCTCTGCCTACCTTTACAACATCGTATCGGGCCACATCTGGATCTGGCTTGTTTTCATCCTTTAATTTTTTATCTTGAGATTTCTCTGTTCCATTCAACTCTTCCTCTTCCTCCTCTTCTTCCTCCTCATTGTTAGGGACAAAGGGAAATGCAGCCATCCCTTGGTACCATGAGAAAGTCCAATCGAGATATTTCTACAGGGAATGTTAAAGAATATAAAATAAAATTCTCACAAAGAAAGACACAGACAAAAACTTTTCAAGGATGCTTTTGAATATGGAATGCTTTATTGATTCCTATATAATCCCAAGAAAACGTGAACACAATAAAAAGTATTCTAAACATATACAAGTAGATTTCAATGCTTTTTCAGGGGAATTATTTTAGCCTGACACACACAGACTTAGAACACCGTTAAAAAGAATTACTGTGATGTGAATTAAATTCACTACACAGGTAACAGAAATCTAGATTAACTGGAAGAAATAATTAAGATTATAAATAAGTAAATAAATAAATAAAACAACCACCAAGGCTCTAAGCGTTAAACTGAAATTTGGTATTTATTGGCTCTATTCCCATTTCTGAACCTGTGTGGAACTTAGGTCATAAATAACACAGAAAGGTCATGCAAAAATTCATACAATAAAATAAAGACTGCTTAGTGTATTTGTCATGTTTGCTTCACTTTTGTTTGAGCATCCCTCAGCTTAAGCAAATATAAAAACCTCTTGTTTTGGTCAGTGTCAGGTACTCCCAAGTTCTATGGTAATAGCCTAACTAATAGTTTCAATTCCTCAGAGGGGATTTCTCCTATAACAGACCTACTTCCCCCAAAATGTTTTAGAATATGAAAGACAGCCAAATCAAATGCTTGCACTGCTTAATAACTGCTATAATTTTCCATTTCCTGCACCCACAATCAGAAACGAATACCACATTAATCAGAAAAGTAGTGGTAGACTTCAACTGCCAAGTACCAAGGAAGCACAAGCTATTATCAGACGTTAAAAAAAACCAACCCAACACAGTATTAACTAAAGATAGTGGGTGAATGGCATGGTCAGAAGAGGCCTGACTTGAGGGGGTGAAGCCAGGAGTTCATCTGGAATACAATTTGGGACTACAGTCTTCCTTCCACCAGGAGAAGGAAAAGAATTAAGACAAAGTAGATGGATCTTGAAAGGAAACAAAAAGTTGCTTCCTTCCCATAGCCATTGATGGATGAACAAAACTTTCAGACAGCATGATTTTTATGTGTGCCAATCTTCTGTGTTTATAGTGTGGATAAATCCTATTTGTCTTACAAATCCTAGAGCAGAAGGCCAGGCTTCCAGCCCTGTCGCTTTCTCAGAGACGTTTTGAAAGTCAGCAACACAAGACTCTAGGAAGGACTCTATGAGTTAGAAAATATTCTGACACAGCATTCAGAGTGCTGCTTCTGGCAGCAAGAGTCAGCAATCTCTGCTTACACAAGACATCACACCATAAGCTTTGATCTGAAAAATCAGAGCACTGCTGACACTTATAAACCAAAGTAACACCAGAAGAGGGAAAAGTACACTAAGAAGCTGATTCATAGTACTAATTACCTACAATAGGTGGGCAGGACTCATGCAGCAGAACTCCGTTAGGCTCATAGACAGAAAAGTAGCAAAATGTGGAGAAAGCTACCTACTGCTTCATTTCTCTGGCTTTCCACTAGGGATTGCTCTACAGGCCTGGTAGAAGTCACAGGGGACTTCCACCCCATCTCTTCTATCACCAGCCCCTTTGCAGTGAAACACGAAAGCAGCTCTCAAGGAAGGAACTTGCAACACAGTCCACAGCATGCTTTGCCTGTAACAGACTGCTTCTGTCCAACCAGGAGTATATCTTAATCTGGCTGCTCCAGGCTGTCTAGCAGCCTTGAACATCTAAAAGAAGTATCAATCTTTTAACAGGTGAAAAGCATCAATGAGAAAATAAACACATGAAAAGGCAAAATTACATATGTATCAGTGCTACAAAAACACATGGGAACAGCAGAAAATGGACAATGAGCGAAAAAGAAAACAGCGTTATTATGAGGGAAAAGGGAAAGCACGGAGAATAATTAATCTGTTAAGAAGCAGAAAAACTATGAAATAAGAAACAACATAAGAGGCCATATTAAAAAAAAAAAATCTACACACACATTAATAGTGGCCTGATCTAGATTGCAAAGATATCAAAAGAAGAAGAAACTTAGCAGTGTGCACTGAATTTAATCATAGGGCAGAGCTAATTCAAACAGGAGGAAAAAAAGATACCTGAATCTCTCAAATTGGGATAACACACTCCGTCATCTGTCTGAAAGCACAGCAATGGCATTCTATTCACCATTAAGCTAACACGTCCAGTAAACCTTTGTTCAAGCTACTTACCATGTGCTCTTATTCTGATTCCTGTAAACAGCTCAGCATGAAAACAAATCCAAGCTCTTAATGATTATCTTACCTCATCATCAAGTGACACCAGCAGAGCCTGGAGAGCACCAACAGATGCTGCCATGACATTATCCACTGGATCATCCAGTGAGAAGCGCAGCAAGAAGAGAAAGCCAGCATCAAGCAGCAGACGCAGAACGCTGCCCTTCAGTGAGGAAGCAAACTCTCCAGCCCTGGCCTGGAAAGTGTGCCAAACAGAGCCAGGGTTAAGGCTGTCTCATCTCAGCTGGATACATCTCTGGGCTGCCACATCTCAACACTCCGCATCTTTGCCTCTTTCCACTTCTACTGTAAAGCTGCTAAACTGTGTGTAACTATTTTTCCTCTATTTCATCCTCCATTCATTCTACAGAGGCATGCAGCTACAGTTCCTAAATGCAAGAAACCCTTCTTACTAAAGTCTGAACCCATCTTTTGACTTCATCCTGTTCTGCCCCATCACCTTTCTCAAAACCACCATGTTTCTTCTTCTCTGCCTCCAGTGCCATTAGGGGGAATGTTAGCACTTCCCCCAAAAGTTAGGTGGAAATGTGCACAGAAGTATTCATTTTGTTTTCTGCTCTTGGCACATTGCTCTGTGAGTAGGCTTGGTTCTTTCTCACCTCCTACAGAAAATGCACATCATGAAGCTGGCTCAGACAACAGGAGTGAAAGGGTCAATGCCAAGAATAGGTTTGTCACAAAAGTAACATTAAAAAAAACCCAACTTGCATCCAAAATAACAAGAGAACTGAAATCGCACCACTGCTGCTGAACAGCACTTGAAACAACTTGTTGGGAGAACAACACTCTGGAACCATCCAGAGAAACCTGCATCTCTGTTATACCCCAACACTTAGCTTATCTAGCAGTGAGGATCCTCAGTGAAACAGAATGCCCTGTTGGTGACTTTGCTCATCTTCACTGAACAGCAGAAAACAAACAACTAGTACCAGAGAATCTGCACCCTGATTCACCAGAAACTTGAATTATGGGGAGAAATTCCATAAAGTGACTTACCCTTTGAACAATACGACCTAAGACCTGTAGAGCCAGTGTCCTTTGCTGTGTAACTTGGCTGCGAGACAAATGAAAGAGCTCTTGCAGAGAATAACCAGCTCTCTAAATGGCAGGAGGAAACAAAACAAAGAAACCAAAAACACCCCTCAGCTACAGGTAAAAACAGGCCCCTTAAAATAAGATTAACTGTAACATACTGTGTAACAGAAGATAAAGTGCAAACTGATGTCGTTTGCCACTTTGTGGCAATAGCAGAAGAAATTCTAATCTTAGATGTCACAGAAGAAAATTGAACTTCTTAAGAAAAGGAAGTATGTGCACCTTTTTTCCAACACCACAGAACTTTAACAGCATTAAAGAGAAAAAGCATCAACAGTTTTCTGGAAGTAATGCAGTTAAATGCATGCAGCCACAACTTGTCTTCAGGAGCTTGTTTCTCAAGAAAAATGCACTTTTCAAAGGGTTATTTTTGTCACTGAAAAGCTTAACACAAAAGGAATCTACCAAATCAAACACAGAAATGTGTGTACTTTTTCTATTATATTACACCCACCTACCTCTGCCTCTTCTCCATGGTGGTGCAAGCCTAGATGTGTTGGCAAATCAGCATCTGCAGGAATCAATTCTCCTTTTAAACTGAATCGAGCTTGCATTCCCTAAAGCAAGAGGGTGGAGGGAGAAAACTATTATTTCTGTTGCTGTCTACTCCATTCATCTCTTAAAATAACACTTTCTACATCACCTACTAGAAGATGGCAGTCCAAAAACTCCTCAGGCCTCAAATTCTTAAAAAAAAAGTACTCCTATCTTTCCTTTTTTTCTCAGTTTTACACCTGTTTCATCCCAGATTACAATGGCTAGACTCTCACTTCCTAGCTCTCGAGTGCTACAGACTGAACTGATCATGTATCATCCCATCCTGTGAAAGAAAATGGGGAACCTTTCAACCTGATGAAATCCTACAGACTGAGTAGCCAGAGGACTCATTTTTGAAGCCTTCAAAACTGTTACTGCTGAGAAGCATGATCCAGACACAAACATACAAAGTATCAGTTTCTGCTTTCCAACCTTTTTGGTTTTCTTCTGCCGAGGTGAGGGCAAATCTTTCATCCATTCCAGCTTCTCAAACTCTACATTGTCCATGTGAATCCACTCCTTCCTGGGCTTCACAGGCAGATCATCATCTTTTTGCAGGGAGAAAGAAATGTCAGTCTTACCTTCCAAGGCAGCGATGAAGGAAATACTACTACTTCTTTGCCAAGCTACTTGGCTTAAAGACTCAAATATAAGATTATGTAAAATAAAAAGAAAACAATTTTCAAACTGACTGTTGTCTGATGCATGAACATCAAAGGTTTAAAGCTATTTTCATCTTTCATGAGAGCAAGAAGAGGAAGTAAACAGCACTGTAATGAAATTCACAGACAAGGCTAATTTAGGAGAAGTTAAACAGAAGTCAGGACACAAATAAGGCAAAATTATCAGAACCAGTGCAGAAAAAATAATATCAGCCCTATTTTTGAAAAAGCAAACTAATATAATCCAAGGAAGAGAGTGTTAGGGAGGACATGAAATGATTGAAAAGTATTAACACAGAGTCCCAGCAAATTATCGGAAGCCAGTATGATTTCAGCCTAGATACACTGAAGGCAGCACAGTATTTGTGCTTTGGTTGCATTTGTGATTCTACTCTTCAGTATCCCTCCCTAAAGGCTTCAGAAGATCAGCTTGGGAAGAGAAGATCAAAACAGCTGAAAATTTGCACAGCTTTCCAGAGACAGCTCAGTGGGGAAACTGGACAGTTGAACAAGAATTTCAAAGGTGCAAATACCACAGGAAAAAATTACTAATTTAACTTTATAAAGAGCTTTGACTACAAGAATTCGAGAAACAAGACATTTGTGCCTGACATCACAAGAGTTGCCCTGGGGAAGAGACAAACCAGCACGTGGAAGAATCTCACAAGTGAAGAGACTGGAGAGATATAACCAGGAAAGGTAAGGCTTTGCTACAAGGATACTGCCCCAAACCAGAATGAGAAGAGATGAGCTAAGAAGCCTTTGCTATCTCAAAAGAAAGCACATGTAAGGACAGTAACAGGCAGTCTTAGGGCATGAAAAGCATTAGCATCACTCCTGCTGGAGCAGCCCAGAACTCATCTGCACTGCAGCTATTAATCCTGGTACTCTGGTCTTCTCTTGCAAGGAACAGTGAGTCCCACTGAGATGCTCTTCTTTCATCAGATCTTTTCCTGCTGATAACTGGCCTGAAACCCAACCTTTTACTTTCCTCCAATCAGCAGATAAACTTTCAAGAAGGGCACTCATCCTCTCCAGAATGAAGCTTCACCCTTATGATCAATGTGGTATTGAATCAGGCAAGGAACCAAGCACAGAGTTATCTTGCTCAGCCAGAAAGCTGTTCTGCAGAATTTCAGCCAAAAGCTCAGCATGCATTTTAATTGAAGAGAAGGAAAAAGCATCTGAAATGTACGAAAGTGGAATGTTTGTGGGTGGTAGATGCAACATGAGAGGAAATGAAATCAGCAGAAAAACAAAATATACCGACATTTGTAATTTACCAAAATGTTTTCTCTATTAATCACTAAATTGATAGAGTTGAGCTAATCATTCTATGAATAAGATTATGCATGTTACTACCAGCCCTTAGTACTATGATCTTGTTAACAAGAAAAGATGGATATGTATTTCAAGGCATCAGCAGTCTGTTACTGAGAAATCCCTTTACAGAAGCACACCTGGCAGTGTGAATGCAACATTTGCACTGAACTTTTTCAGACTTGGGTTACATTAAAGGCTACCACCCAACCTCTTCACTTTTTGCTTTGCTTCCCCTTTTCTCTCGGTGACAGAATTTACTTTTCCATTTGATAAGGTTACAAGTTGCTGGATAAAGGCTTCACCACCTTGTTTCTAACAAACAGTAGCCTTTTATCTGGTTAGAGAGGGAGGTCTGACTTTTGAGCAACCCTATTGCTTTGTGTCCTCACCGGAAATTCAGCGTGACCATTTCTGCTGGGCTATTCATGATGAGTTTACTTCTGAATATAAACAGATGCTGAAATCCCAACAATAAGTGCTAATGTCAAATTCATTTTTACATCTCCTGTTGGCCAGGATGGGCTGCAGGCATAGACTAAAGTACTGGAAAGGCTTCCCTTGGTTTTTTAACTGTTTCAGCTCACCCCTTCTTTGTTGTTTCAAATATCCTGGGAAAACTCCTCTTTTTTCCTGTGCTGTCTTCTATAGGAGGCAAAAGGTGTCAGCACACAACGTTCTAAACACTGAGCTATTCCCAAGAGCATTACTATTATTACCATTACAGGCTGAACAACACGATTCCATTGCTCCCAGGAGAGGGAAAGACGTCACTTGACCTGGTGCTACTTGTGCACTCAGTTGTTCTGGGACTAAAAAGAACTAAAAATAGTCCTTTTGATTAAGATGGATCTATGGAAAAGTAAAACTTGGGGAGAAACTGCAAAAGGACTGTTCAGTGAAGTGTCCTCCTCAAAAAGAGGCTGAGTTTTACTTCTCCTGTGCATGTACACACACATACATACACTGTCAGGCTCATCCCTCTCAGCAAGAAAATGGTAAATGCTTGTTATCTCTTGCAAACACCAAGCTGAAAATCCCGAAGTGATTCAGAGACTTTAATCAGTCTGCAGATTATACTGGAACACAAAGGATGCATTAGAAGAGAGGATCAAGAGATGGAGAAAGGCAAAAATTGACATGAAATTGGGGGAGAAGTATGTTAGGAACAAAAGTGTGGGGAAAATGACAATGAGAGCTTAAAAATCACAAGAGAGAACAAGAAATTGCTAAAGAAAAAATGCAGTGAGGAAAGCAACAATAAGAGCAGAAGCCTAAAAGGAAAACTTTTCCTTTCTCTGCCGTGAGAACGAAAGGGACTGCTCTAGTTGCTGGCGATAAAGCAGCTTTCTCCTCATACAGACATATATTGAGCATTAAAGGGTTCTGTCATAAGAGGCAACAGCTCTGTAGCACTCCACAAGAAGCAGGACATTCTACACTTTAGTACTTCCCCCTCCATCCAAAGCACAAAGAAAATAACTACCCTGTGAAAATCACTGTGGCTTCTGAGATACAAGACAAAGAGTGGGGCCATCAGGAGCAGTCCTAGTGTCACTGAGACATACATGCTCTATATGGGCAATTTCCCTAACAGTGAGAGTGACTGTCATCTCTGTGCTATCCTGTGAACAAATCGTTAACCCCTACCTACCCAACACTCTCTTGTCCCCAGCCAGTACCAGTTAAAAGAAATTATTCAGGCACCAGCTGCATCTCATTACTACACCCTTCTGTTTTCCTGTTCACACGACTGAACAGAAGAGCAATGATGCCTAGTTTAACACACATTTTCCCTTCAGAGGCCTCAGAACAAATTTCAAAAAGCAAGACCTCCCAATGAACAGTTCACTTCCATTACATAGTGTATCACCTTTCTAATCTGTGGAACCCATCTAGAGATGTTCTTTTTTGAATCCAAAATACATATTTTTTAAATATCATGATAAAATTCAGATTTGGATCACTACAAAGTAGCACAACTATCAATGTGGATTGATGTAAACACTACACAAATACTTCTGTTCAGAAAATTAACATTATGCACTTTGTTTCTTACCCATGATTTCTACCTTCATATTTTCTTCCTTCCTTACAGGTTCTTCCAGACCTGACTCCTGCATGGAAAGAGACGATCTTACACCATGCTGAGCCACAGGCAGAGACTCCATAAACTCCTCCGGTCTGTTCAGTTCCATTTTTAATTCCTTTTTCTGGCCTTCATTGTTACCACGCTGTGATTTCAAGAAAGCAACTAAACTGGGATCTGCAAGTATTGACAAAGAGACAGACAGAGATGTGACAGAAAGTCTGAAAATACTTCATATGCCTATAGCTCCTGCTATTTATGTTTCAGTCTTTTCCACATGTCTCTTTCTCGTACCAACTGTCACTTTTCTTCAAACTGAGGCACTTCACTGCTTTATGACCTCTTAGGCACATCAGCTGGGTGCAACTGACTGGTGAGGAGACACCAGAGAAAGAACTGACAAATGTCTTTCAGGGTAAAGCAACCACAAAAATTCTACTCTCTCAGTTTACAAATAAAGATAATTGCTTCTTCTCCCCTCACTGCCACTCAAATGGCACATTCAAACAAGACTATTAACTGTGGAGAGAATTCTGGTCCGTGGTCTCTGCCTGTGGACTACTCAGTAACATCAATCTGAACAGTAGGAGAATACACAGGACAGACACCACAAAAAGAATTACCTGGTCTTTATTGAACTGCAGTAGAACCGCAAGTCATAGTTCAGATATGATGTTACAAGGTGACCTTTGTTTGTTCTGAACTGACTCCCCATTCCAATTACAGTCTGACAACACCCAGAAAAAAAGACACAGCCATTCTCTTCATGCTTTGAAGAGAAACATTTGGGAGGTAGAGGTATTTTGAAGGATACATTATATTCATAGGGCTCTAAGATCATCATATTACTTTCAGATCTGCTACAGATATCCCACATCATTTTGGATGGAGTGCACTGTCTCTGAATACTCTTCATCTAGAAGATGGTGTTGGCATGCTTATGCCAGAGGTGAACAGTAAGAGATTGAGCATTGTGCCTCAACAAGGCACAGAAATACTCCAGTAAGCAGTGCCAGAGATATGTAAAGTAGATGAACATAACACCTACAGTGGTTATTTATTCTTTGAGGACAAAGGACAAGCAGTTGAGAAATGCTCTGTACCTGAGATAAGTCATTCAAAAATTACTTCCGTGTCTCTGAAACATCTATCCCGCACTTATGATTGCTGCACGCTCTCCTCAATGATGCAGTTTAAACTGTCCTTGGTGAAGGACAGGCATTCAGCCCAGTCTCATTAAAGTATTCCTATTTTTTCTGAATGCAAGCAGAGCTCTCACTTTCTCACACTTCACAGTACACAGCAAGGAAAGACTGTATTCATTATTTCATCATTTCATACAGTGACAAAAGAGTCACTGATGTCAACCTGTGCATGGTATGTCAGAAACTAAGCCTACTTTTGTCCAGTCTCCATGAACAAGACCAGAACAGTACCAACAAGAGGATGCTGCCCAGCACAGAACTGTGTACCCATTATCATACTTTACACCATGGAGTATCATCTGCTTCATAACTACAGAGTTAATTCAGGGACTGGACAGCATTTAACACCCACAAATCATTCACGCTCCTGAATATGGAGAAAAAGTCTCCTTAATTCACAGCTCTGTGCCTGTCCAGTTCCTAAATCTATCTGTAAGTCAGCAATTTAGTTTAGTTTCCTTCATCATGTATAATTCTCTACCCACAGATATTCTGGGAATTCCAAAATTACCCCCAGTTTCTTTAAGGCCTCAAAAGACTAAAATATCTACAATTTTAATCTACAAGGCATATAAAAAATACATTGCTTCAGAAAATATCGTTCAAAAATACTTAAAATACATCCCATCCTTTTTAAATTCCTTAAGTATTCACTTCACTCATATCCCAAAGGACGGAGTGGTGGGGACAAGGAGCAAAGATCACAAATCAGTCACAAGAAGCAAGTGTGTAAACAGGGTATTTTTCATATGCATGCCATTGTTATAAGCAGTGAAACCAAATAAAATACTCGGGTCTCTGAATGAAGGATGTACCTAAACAGTCAGGCTGCATTTTGTGTAGTTCCTTTGCCACCTTTCCAATTATACCCATGCTGCTTGCAATGAAGTCAAGATCATTAATATGACCTTTAAGCTGAACCCACAAGAGACTTATGCATCTAAAATGCCTCTCACAGCTAAATTTGGTGCTAGAGGACCTGAAATCATGAGAATTTAAAAAATTCTTGTCTGCCACCTACATCTGTACATCTGCTCTTCCTGAGCATATGAATTCATCAAACCAATGCTAACAAGTGTTGCAGTGCCTCAGATCACACAAAGTCTTATCAAACATACCACATTCAGTGTTCTCCCCCACCTTGTCATCGGCTGCCTGTGACAGGCATTCCCAGAGCACCACTGTGGACAGGGCTCCAAACCAGAGACCACACTCCTGCCAGAATATGCCTGCACCCAACAGCCTGATAATTAAAACACTTCTTCAAAAAGTCAAGGCTAATTGCAAGTTTTTCTGCTCTACTAAGTATAGGTTTGAATTGAAATCTCCCACATGCCCATATGTTCTCCCTATCTGGGTACTGACAGTTCTGGCCTGAGTTTTAGGTATTTTGGAGGGGAAGACCAAGGGTTCTCTCTCACCTCAGCATTGCTATGACATCGCTTTCTTATCAGCTTCAGAGAATTGTATTTTAGGACCTTAAACATTTATGTGCAACCATGTATTTGGAGTGCAAGGCAATAAAGTGCACGGATCATCTTAACCCACAGCAGAGGGGTGACGAGAAAGACTTAAGCCAAACCAACCCTCCTGAGAAATAAACAGTCTGTAATTTCTTCACAGTTAGTTCTTACTCATAAGCTACTGACATGACATGGAAAAAAGATTATCCACATATGGATATTCCAAGCAGGAATTCCAAGCTCCCATCGTTGACCCGTGAATTTGCTAAGACTTCAGGACACCTAGACATTCAACAAATTGCCTCATCTCTAGACCTGACCCTGGGAAGCACATACCCAGCTGAGCCAGAAGCCTCGCCTGCTCCTGCAGGATCTCTTCCTCAGACATGGACTGCAGCTTCTCCAAGTTCTCTTTGTGAATAGCTTGAGCTTCCTGCTCACTCTTTTGGCTTCCAAGACCCTCTCCCGTTATGAGACAAGGACGCTGAGAGGTCAAAAAGTCACCATCTTTATCTATAAGAAGCAGCAGAAAAAGCAGTTAGTAATTTATGTCTACAGCATCACAAATAAATCTCAATTCTGTCATTAACAGGCTTCAGGCTTGCATAATTTCTCCTTTTTTTTTTTTTTTTGCCTTGGTAGTAAAGTTAGAATAGGAGTAAAGAAGTTTAGTTTAGCTTCAAACAAAACTAAAACATTTGTGCTTTCATCCCATGTCACAACAAACATGTTGACATAATTTCCAGTTTGCTTCTTATGGAGCTTGAGGAGGGATGGCAAGGGAAAGGAATTATGTTTCTTTAATGCAAAGCAACAGCAAGAAAATGTAAACTGGAGCATAATTCACAACTGATGCGTCAGAGCATTTTTCCAAGCTAGTGAATATTAGATTCTTTCTCTGCCCAAGAATGCCTGAACCCACATCTCTATGTCAGCTCAACCATGACCTAGTAAATATCTTCTGAGTAACACAGAAAATTAAAATTATTAGGTAAACCAGCTTCCAGAGTGATATAGGATCAATTCTCAACACAAGCATGTTTACCTCTAACAATGTCCTGTACTCACCTTTAAGGGTTAAACATATTACAAGTTACAGCAAGAGGCATTTTTCCTACCTTGAACAAACCTGAGTCCCCTTTACAATGTGATCTAAATCCACTTCAAATGTTCATTTCATTTAACCATAGTGCCAGGTAACACGCTCCTTTGGTCAGTGTGACACCCTCCAGCTCTCCTGTAACCCACTAGACAAGGATTTGGGGCTTTACTGCTTATGTTTTATTCATATGCCCCATATATTGACTTGGAACATCCCTACGCCCCTAAACCAGCCAGCCCTGAAAGCATCAAATCCCTGTTCAAACAGCAGCAATGACTCTCAACATAACACCAGGAAGATTTGATGCCATTTCCACAGCAGTTGTTTTGCATATTGAGCAGAAAGAGATAACACAGAGTGACCTTGCAAAAGCTTCACTAAGCTTCCCACCACCAGCAACTAAACTAAGGGTGACCAGAGACAGACACGTTGTTACAACAAGAAATTAAGCTCCCCCTCTTCCCTTGCTTCTAGTGATCCTGCCACAAGTCCGGCTGAAGAGGCCAAGCCAGTTTGTAATCTCTCTGTCGTGCTACTACATTTCAGAAGCATTCATGTTCAAGAGGATCACAGCTATAAGGCTGCTCTATTTTCCTTTCAGCTTTCTCAGACAGAATTACACATGCCTAATGTAACAGGACATACAGTAAGCACAGTATAGTGACCTGGATGGTGGATTTGTGCACACACAGCACAGCACAGCTGGCAGTTCTCTTACCAATTCTCTGACAGGGACCAGGACTGACACAAACTTAAGACAAATGGTGATAATCTTCAAAGGACTTCTGGCCGCTATTTCAACATGAAAATATTGTGTCAGGGTAAAACCCAGACACAGGGTGGTCCTAAGAAAACTGGACTGCCCAAGACAGCACAAATTTAAAAAAAAAAAAGCCTGGAGATAGATGCTGGTAACAGTGGAACTGGCTTCATCTTTCCTTGTCACGTTGCTGTCAGACAAGTAACTGCTGGAGGTGGCACTGACTCATCAGCACTGCCTCACAGCACTCCTTATGGAGCAAAGCCACAGTCTCATGGCAGCAGATCTGGTGACAGAAAACTGAGCTTTCAAACATTTAAGTAGGAGTGAGAACCCACATCACGGTGGTCTCAAACGCTTTCAACACAGAACCACCCTCTTCCTAAAATTGTGGAAACCAGTGATGAAACAAGAAAAACTTTACATATAACAAACAGAAGGGAAAAGGAGGACAAGAACCTTGAAAAATAAATATATTTCCCTATGTGAAGCAAAAAGGAAATCAGTGAGAAAGCTAACCCAATTTTCAGAATGCATCTTAGAATTTTCTCTCTAGAATTTTTAGTTTGCATCTCAGACCATTTCAAATCATTGCCACAATACAGACATTCCAACTGACCTTGAGAGTCCTAAACTGAGGACAACAATGCTACCCTAATTTACAGATATGGAACACTGATGTTAATGGTTACTAAGGCAATGTAAATACGGTCGGGTGGATAAGCAGAACCTTCTCCACTTACCACTCCTGCTGCTGGGGAGAGGTGCCTCTCCCACGGATCCCTCAGGATCCAAGGTATCCGGAGCAGCTGATCTTACTTGCACGCACTCGGCAGCAGAGGGAGCCGTCGCTGCCTTTTCAGCAGTTCTTTTCGCTGCCATCTTCTGTGCAAAGATGCTTTTTCGTCCAGCTCCCAGCTGCACCTACAAACAGGGAAGTCATGGGTCCATTTTCCTCTCCAGAGTCTTTCTGAACACCTGCCACTAACAAATGTATAGATCTGATCCTAAAGACAACCTCAGATCAGACTTTGGGACATCATACAGGGAGGCTGCTGACCTTTCCTGTGCATGTGTGACTCTTTCTTAACACATAGTTTACTGCTATGACAGAGAGACAAAAACATGGATGCTTTTGGCACCTAGAGAAGGAAGATGATTAATTGTAAGTGAATTCAAGCAAGGCAAATACACCCAAAATGTCACACAACACAACAGTTCTAGCTTTCCTGCTGTTTGGAAGCTCTGCACAGCTGAATACCTTGGACTTTTGAGTATAAATGGGGCTGTACTTCACTGTGCTCACTACATGCTTGGAACAGGCTTCTTATAAGGTGATTAGTGAGCAGCAGGGTGAAGAGGTTTACACAGTAAGAAGTGGGCAAGTGGTGCTAAAATAATCCTGGCTAAATTACTGTGTTGCTTGCCTAGGTGATGGAAGGGCATGGCTCTGAACAGCCTTGCACAGGGGATGCACAGGAAATCCAAAGGAGACTAAGCAAAAAATTGCTTGCATGCCCCCAGTCCAGAGAAACAACTTAAAAGGCAGTCTGAACATTTGGTAGCTGCTTTGTGCACTTCTGCATCAGATAAACAAAACTGGTAGTTTAAAACTTTCAAAAAAACTGTCCTTCAAAATAAGCTACCTCCTCAAAGCAACCACAGCTGTCAATCACATATCAATTCCCAGCATCTGACTCCCACACAGCTAGCAGTCCTTGCTACTACAGCAGCAACTGATAATAGCAACCACGGCTTCCAGTTTTACAGCCTCAGAAAAAAACTATGTGAAAATCGAAAAAGCTGCAAAAAGTAACCTGAGCAACCATACTCAAATGTCATGCCAGGAGAAATCAGGTACAACTTCAGTAAGAACCTGGTGGACAAATTAACAGAGATTGCTCCTCAGAGAAAAACAAGCGAAACAGGAGCAATTCTATTACAGCACTGCAGATTTGACTCACCTTAGTGAAGTTAGCTGAAGGAGAAGATTCCAAGAAGATTCCAATGTTATTTAACTGCAGGGTATGGAGTACCTACTTGATGGCAGCCTGGTAGAAGAACTCTCTCCCACACACAGGTGGCAATGCCAGAGATATGTTGACCTAGTTCATAATCTCCAGCATACCAAGTTGGTTATTTTGAGCCCTACCAAGCCCCATTAAGCATTAGGCTTTACTGGGAGAAAGTTTAATTGTTAATGAAGGTAGCATAAAACATCTGCCCCTAATCTTACCTCACTTTTTATCTCAGAGCGGTGAAATGTCCTGGGAAATGGGTCTCCCGTGGGCACTGGCATGGTCACTGCTACTGCACTTGTGTCTCGTTCCTGAAGAAAAAAATTCAAACCCTGTAAAACCATTGCAACAGCCAGACATGTTTGTATCACTTAGCTGAGAGCAGACTCAAAATCTCTCAGCTCTGCAGCTCACATCGTCAGCAGGCTCAGAATACCTTGTGCTTATTTAGAGACAAAGTGAGGCTATTTTCCAAAAGACTGGGCTGCCAAACTCTACACATCACTCAAAGAATCAGATAAAGGAAAACCTAGGCCAGTGCAAAGCAATGAGAACATCCCCATTAGAGTCCCAAAATTCACCCAAATCTACCCTATAGCACGTCTGCACGCAAGCAGTGTGACCTGTAGGCAGTCGGGGCTGGAGAGCAGATTTGAATCTATATTTAACTGAGCGCAAAAATACACCCAAAGAGCTTTTTTCTTTCAAGGTGCTCCAGGACACTGGTCTACAGTGCTGCTTCATTACACTGTAGAAATAAACAGCAGCAACAGAGCCCTTCATCCCTGCTTAGTTCACAGCATTGCAAAGAAACAAACACTAGATCATCACACAAAAAACAGACATACAATAATTTTGCTGAAGACTGCTGTAATGTGTCGATCTTGACTCTCCAGTCTTTCCTCTGGATCTTCATCCTCGAAGTGGACATTAGCGCTTTTGATCTTGGACTTTTTTGGAGGAGCTGGAGTTAGAGCTGGGAGAGTATCAGGAAAACCTGAGGAGGGGAAGCAATAAGAAGAACAAAAAAAGCAGTCAAGTTACTGCTATATAACCACTGTGCAACAGGTACCAGACCAAGGCTTCCTAACAGCACTTTTTATTCCTCTGATGAGAAACAAAGATGAGGAAGCAATAAGACAATTAAGAGTCCCCTGTCTCTAACTTGAAGTGTGTAGTGGAGAGAAACATGCTTGAAGATTTTATTATTTATGTATTGGCACAAGGTCCTTCCAAAGAGCTCCATAAGCAGGAAAGGATACTGAGGTCTGACTGCAAGTATTAAGGGAAGAAGCAAGGCTGTACAGAAACAAATATCATCCTTGCACGTTGTGTTGAGGCGTAGAAAAGCACATTTCCACTGCAAACTGTTAAAAGTGAGGGACTTGTATGATCATGAACAAACTTCTTTCCACCTACTATAAACAGATCATATTTCCTCTGCCTGGAACAAAGTACTGCAAGATTTATATTATTGCTTTTAAAAAACCACCTTGTGCTTCCAAGATCAAGCACATGACAGAAGTGTTACAGCTACTATTGATGGAGAAAACAAAAGTAAGCCAGATCTGCTGGCTGAAAACTGGAGCTGCTAGGAGAGGTAAATCTCAAAGACACTGAGAACAAGGTCTGGATAGACAGCAAAATAAGCAGTGTCCAAATAGTACAAATTACAGAAAACACCTCCTGCTGGTAAGGTACCACAGCTGATGAATGTGGACTAAGGCAACAAAGGTGATTTTACTGGATGCTAGTAACATTGGACAAGCTAATTTTCCAAGGCTAAGGAATAAATAATACTGCAAGAAGGGCACAAATGCAAGGGAAAAGCAGCACTGGATTGAGAGGGAGGTGAAAGGTAAGCAGCAAGGAACAGTGAAAGGCACAGAGAATCCTAGTAATTCAAAGAAGCAAACAAATTTACCATCCAACATGACTACATCTTTGCTGTCCTGTAGCGGGGGTCTCTCGGCATCTGTGCTCCCTTCCTTCCCTTTCCTCTTGTCTGCTTTCTTCACAATCTTCACTGCAGGTGAAGCTCTGGCTGCCAGGAACTGGTTTTGAAAGCGCAGCAGGTCTGCCTCAGATTCCCCAGGCTTTGGTCTCGACAACATCCTGCCTTCTTGCTCTTGCAGCCCAGCCACACGTGCTTTTCACATAGAACCCGAACACATGGAAAACTGGTAACAGAACCGGATTTCCTGAAGACAGGATGGGGACAGTACGGGAAAATTACTCATTCTTGTCCCACTCTTACATAAGTTTCTGTACATACTACAGATCCCCTACTTCAGGATCACCCAAAGACACATCCACTTGAACTGGAGTCCCACACGAACAAAACCGTGTTCTTCGTCGCTGAACAACTGACTACTAGACAAACCTACACAAGGTCTGTCAGCCAGCTAGGAGCAGAATGGCATCCAGCCAGCAAAAAGTCAGACAAAAAAGTGCATCACTGCCAGAATGCCAACAATATGGCCTTGGATTTGCAAAGTCAGAATAACATCTTGTCCAAGACAACAGATTTGACTTGCTCAATTATCAATGCCAACCAAGAATTTCTGAGCCACAGTACCACATAAACCTCCCCCTCCAGCATACCATCTTCTCCAGATCCCAGCACTAACATCCCTGGCAGGATGCAAGAGCCGGTCCACATAGATCGGGACAATGCACTTGCTGATTCTGTTTGCTCTCCTTCTCACTCAGATCTCCCAAGTGAAAAATGTCTTTCTTCCTGATGTGGACCTCCTGCTTCAGTTCTCTTTCACTGCCCTCTTATTGGCAGAAGCTGTGCTATTTCCAAGCTTCTTGATTCACTGCCCAGGCCAGTTGGGGGTTGAAAAACAAGGGTGAGATTTATACAGACTTTTACCTCTCTGCACATGACAATTCACCAGGAAGACAACTATTCCACCTCCCACCTACCAGGCAGGAAAATATTTGTGGCTGTTACTGCCAACCTCTGATTCCCAGAGCCTGGGACCAGCAATCCATTTCTCACAGGCAGCAAGTAAACTGTTTGCAAATACACTTCATTGTAGTCCTAGCATAAGCACACACCTACTTGCTGTTTATTTATGGAGCTTGCTGCCACAACGGGGCTCCCACAGCCAGACTTCACTTGCTCCATCCCTCTTTGAGATCCGTAAGGAGTGGAACACGCATCCCAAGCCAAGTGCTCCATGCCCTGTCATCACAGGCTTCAAAGCCCAAAAGAGGAGGATGCCAGCATTAACAGGCACAAAACACACAGTTGGAAGCAAAGGCTGCTGCTAAGCTTTCTGCAAGAAGCCTCCTCCACACAGACCTCTACATAAACTTCTTCAAGTCTCTCCCTATCAAAACACTTAATCAAGAAATACCACAGGTCTTGAAACTGCCTTTGTTTCTCTGGGAAACTCTCAGCACAAGAACACAACGAAGCAGCCATTGTCCATGAGGCTGGATGGTCCTCCAGGAAGCCTCTCCTCAAAGCCTTTGCTTCAATACACACGGGACCTGCACACAGAATGAATGGAGGGAAAACACTTGGCTATCTAAGGGGACCTTTTACCATATCCCATGGAAGCCAATAAAGCACATTAGCAACACTCCCTTGGCCGTCAACAGGAGTCATTCCTACCCACCAGAGCTCAGAGAAAACTTGCAGGACAACTGACAAACTCCTGAGGATCAGCACTAACCCCAGCATCCTGCAGCCTGCCTACCTCCAGCCTTGCAACTGGCTATTAAAAGCTCACCATGCACCATGTGTTTGCCCAGAGGGACCCCCAGCCAGCCAGCATAAGCAACACACTGAGATATTGTCCTAGGAACCCAGGTAAGGGATCAGAAACGGCTGTCCAAGGACTACAAGCAATTTTGCACTCCACAACATAGTGATTGCTATGTGGCCACACTATCAATTTACTTGATAAAATCCAATACTGCTAGGCTTTTTAATTTGTTCTGGCTCATCTGCATTTACAGTGCATTTTTCTACCACAGCAGCAGAGTCCAACATGCAAAGGGAGACTTTTACATCACAGTAACATCTATGAACTAGAAATAGTCAAAAGAGAAAAGATGTATATGTTAAAGCAAAAAAAATCATCTCTGACTGCTACTGTCATTTGTGAGCCCTGGGGAAGGTCTTTTTACCCATTCACAAGTCTACAACTGTGCATTATTTTGATAAAATTATCAGATTTGGGCGAAAGAGGAATACAAGGTCCTGCTGTCACAATTACTGCCTCAAATTAACCTCTTTCTTCAGACCTTGTTGGCTGTGGTAAGAATTTAAAAGGAGAAGCAGAGAGTCAAATCTCAGTCCCTCCTGGGCAGCCCAGCAGCCAGTGGAAAAGTACAATTTCCCCACTTGAGATCAGGAGGCAATGAAAGCCTCACTCAGGATTATTGGCTTCTTTGCAAAATGGTGATGTGCATTCTCTGCTCTGTCACAAAAACGCTTTCTGTACACAATGCTGTAATGGCCAACAGTCTTCTTGACACTTTCAGTTGCTACAAAGAAGGCAGACACTGGAAAGACACCCCTCCCAGAAGCAAAGCCCCACCCACAGGAGTCAACAGCTGCAAGAAATTCTCCTCAAAGAGGCTCCACATCTCATGCTGGTCACATAAGACTCGGTGACTGTGACTCTGCGTGTCGGGCACACACCGTGTGCATGCACGCAGCACCTTGCCAACAGAAACGCTGCTGTCCCCGGCTTGTCTCGAGAGTCTCTGCAATAAACAGGAACCAGAGCAGCACAAAATAAAATGAAAAGCAACAAGCTGTTATTAACACACTGAAGAACTGACGCGTCCCAGCGTTCCCACCGCGTTCACAGCCCTCATGGACTTTCACAAACGACTCTGAATCAAATCTTAAACAGGCAACGGCGACACGGCCTCGCGAGGCCTCTCTGATGGGGGAATGAGGGAGAGGGGGAGGACCACAGCGGCACAGATCCCGCAGCATCTCCGTGCACGGGGGGCACGGCCACAGGACCGGGGGCCGCGCGGCGCCTGTAGCCGTGCTCCTCTTTACACCAGGGTAAAGGCGAA
>VZRS01007687.1:1428002-1448764 GCA_013398055.1 Ifrita kowaldi | reverse complement strand
TGAAATGAGGAAATAATCTTGTTTGCCAGAAAGACATACAGATATACTCAGAATATATTCAATTTTAATTATCGCAAGACAGGAATGCTTCCCGTCAAAACTGCCAGAGCTGTATGTATCTCTCCTTCATTCCATTAATTATTTACCTGCAGTTTTAATAATACAGTTAAGGGCACTATATATAGCTTATGCTCTATCAATAAATCATGCCTGTGTGTCTTCATATTTATCCTGTAAAATTATAAGTACCAACATGCTTGCATGGATTTGCTAAGCAATTCTAGCAATGAAATTCCCAGCAGTGCATCTCTCGGAGTCTTTGGAGGTGAACTCAAATATTCCTCACTCAACGAGAGCTGTTTTATGGGGCTTTTTATGAGATTTTTTTGTTTTATGAGGTCACCAGTCTTTTCACAAGTCCCAACAATCTCCTTCATCTCCTGCTTATAGCTCTGTGCTGATTTAAAACCCAGCGGGAATATTGAACCAACTTGAGCTGCCCCCTTTCCCCTGCCCCCTTCTGGTAGTGGAGTAAACACCAGGAGAGATTATAAATGGAATCACAATTTACTGAAAAATTGCAATAACCACAACAATATTAATAAAAGAGTGTACAAAAGAGAGTGTTTTACCCACAAAAGGGTATTCACTACTGAACAAATAAAAACACTTCCCGAAGACCACACCCAGTGTGGTTTTCCCAGACAAAGGCAAAACATTGACTGGCCCTGCGCTGGGCAACGCAGTATATATGGGAAAACAAAAGCAGAATGTCGGGGAGGCTTGCAAGGTAACTTTTCCCCCTCAGACCAAAAACAATGGAAGAACAGGGACAAGGCAAAACCTGGTGGGACCTGACAGGGCTCTGAAGCAGGTCAGAGGACCCTCCTCCTGGGCCTGACTTTGTGGGAGCGGGACCGGAGAGCTCGGTGGTTCCAGTGGCAGCTCCAGTGGCTGCTGCGGTCACAGCAGCTGCAGCTTGGGCTCCACGTGGCTCAGCTGGGCTCTGCAGCGCTGCTGCTTTCTCTCTTTTCTTTTGGAGCAGTTCACCAGCTCTTGGGCTCACCGGTGCTGTCTTTGAACACAAAACCAGAAAAGCCACGGCTCAGAGGAACAGGAAAGGGACTGCCAGTGGCAGACAGGGGCTAGGTCCCTCAGGCTGACCCTGAATCCTGCACACCCTCGAGCATGGCAAAAGATGGCCACCCTTCCACTTCCAGCCTCTGGCTTCCTCCTGCTGCAGCCACATCCCTGCCATGACGTGAATGGTGTGGAATTATACAGTGCTAGAAACTCTATCCCTTTACTCTCTAACCGTAATAAACTCATCACAAGCAAACAGTTTGATGTGACGTTTTAACCTATCATCAAACCCAAGAATCCACACAGTATCATAAGGCCAATGTACCCAAGCCACCTTCCCCATCCCCTAAATCCAAGGCACTTTAGTATTCATGAGATCCACAATCCAGGCTGAGTCATCAAACTAGTCCTTCGGTTGCATTGCTTGAAACAGTTCTCCCGTTTGTTCGGCAATCTCCTTCATCTTCTGACGTGCCTCTTCTATGGTGGTGGTGGCGTTATGGACAGTGACACAGCATTCTCCATCCGTTAGGTTTAGCATCCCACACACTCCATTCTCTTTCAACAACAACGTATCTAGGGCTAATCGGTTCTGCAAAGCCATTTTCGATGCCTGCTGGACCTGCAAATTTGGTTCCCCGAGTGAACGTCCGGTCCAGTTGCTTAACACATGGACTTGCCTAGTTAAGTTCTCCAAGACATATTTGTGCCGTTGGATAACTCCACTGGATGCAAAAAATGATTCTAAGTCTAATGCAACATTTTGTCCCCAGGTATAATAGTCAGGGACTTGAATCCCCCCAATCCACCCTTTTGCATCTGTTGGATTGTGGATTTCTCTCCGCACTTTGTTGTTACGATAAAGTGTATAATTGAATGTTTTAGACGGACACATGGTAGGAAACCCAATAGTACACTGGAGTCCAGCCATATCATACATGTTCAAGTGGGAATACATTTTCCCATCTGAACATGCCCATACTGTTCCCCGTGGAGCTGGATATTTGGCTTGTGAACACTGATACAGGTCACCTTGGGGAAATTCCTGTGCTTCGCTACTTGAATTCCAGACCCTTCTTCGGTCAGGGCCGTGTGTAACAGGAATGCCACAGGATAGTGCTGTCTCCGAATTTTCGTAAGACCCATTGCATCGGGTGTCTTGGTTAAGATAGCCGTAGTTGGGATAATCCCAACAGGTACACATGTCCCGGATAAAAGTTCTCAGCTCCGAGATGTACCAGGTTTCTATAGGCTCACCTGCTCCTGTGGTACAGTCTAATATACGGGAACAATTCAGAAAGGAGGTCTCTGATTTACTTTGGATAATGCTTCTACGGTTCCTCACTTTCCAGCAGATGCTCTCCCCATTAGGTAGTGTGGTCTGATGGTCCTTACAGTCTGATTTCTCCACTTCCCATTCTACTATTTTCCCTGTGGGGGCCCTGGAGGCCCATTGTAGGGTAGATACAGGGTCAAAGATTTGTTTCAGAGACCAGGCCCACTCATAATTTGTTCGGTTAACTTGGTGTGCGGTTCCTGGGTTATCGGGGATTTGTATACACCATCCTGCATCCCAATGTAAATTGTACTCATGTTCGAAAAACCCACCCTCAGCTGGAGAATCCCACCACGGTACCACCGTGCAAGGGATAGAAGTGACATTGTGCAGGGTCTCAGTAGGGTGGGTGTCTAATGACCGATAGCATGTCTGATTCCATAAATGGCTCCAGGTAGAGTTGCGTGGGAGCTGGTAAAAGGCTTTCTTGTATTCTACCCATGTCCCATTTGCATCCCATTGTTGTCCTTTCTGCTCTAGAAATGGGGACTCGACCGTTGCCCAGGTAATATTTCCTCCTGTTTTTTTAAGATTATCCAGTTCTCTCGTTAATATTTCTGAAAAATTTAACCAAATCATCATAAATCTAAACCCCTCTGATGCAGAGTTGGGGAGGTTAATACATATTCCTTGATTTGTATGATTCCAAATATGCATAAATCCTTGTATCAACTCCCAAGCTAAATTTGGTTCAGTACTCTGATTCTCAGTCGCTTGAGACAAAATCATACATCCATAACATAAGAGTAAAAACTTTCCCCACACCATTTTTTTTCTAGTAAAAAGGCAAAATAGGCTTAGGAAAATCAAACTAAAAAATACACGAAATGATCCATCCACTCAACAGTTGAAAGCATAGGTCCAGCAGTGGATTCCAGATAATCTGTAAAACATACACATGCATAAAAACAAAACATGATTAAAAGAAGGGAACAATCCACCACCCAGGCACACAAGTTAAGTGGCTTTTTTAAGGTCAGGGGTACTAATCTCACTATTGGTAATTCTGCCAAACCAGTTGTCCTAGGTAATGGAGAGGATTTGCAGGGTCTTTGGCCTCTTTTGTTCCAGGGAGTATGGATGGGGATTGAAGACCAAAAGCCTGTGAGTTTTGGGCACCCATTAATTGGGTTATCCTCAGCAGATATTGACTCTATCTGACATCTGACACCCATCTGACACCCTCTTGCCCATCCAGGTTCATGAGGCTTCAGGGACCTCAAGAGTCCATTCCTGCATTCAGCAATATAATTTGCCTGAGGGTAGTATGGGGTGTGAAAGATGCACTGTATTCCTTCATCCCATGCCCACTCTGGAACCACCCCAGCAGTAAAGTGACTACCATTGTGGGATTGGAGGGACTGGGGCCATGGCAAATAATTAAACCACAGCTTCAGTCCCTTTACAATGCTGTGCCCTGCTGCTCTTGCTACTCCCCCAGCTTGAGTGAGCTCTGACATTACTTCCACCCTGACAAGAACATACTGCTTTCCTTCTGACTTCAGGAAAGGCCCTATACAGTCCACCTGCCAGGTCTCCCAGAGGCCTTTTCCGTGTCATTAGTGAAGGGGTGCCTCCTGCAAAGGGTGTTGTTTATCTAGTCCCATACAACACGGGCCGCAGACTCAGATGACAGTGTTACACAGTTCCCAAGTGACAGGCCACCCTGTGTTACCAGCTCCCTTAAAAAGATCCTTAAATCCTGAGTGGTCTCCTTTGACATGTAACCACTCTAGCAGATGTTCCCATTTTTCTTCTCCCTTTACTGCCATACCTGCCACACGGCTCAGTGAATTGACCCGATTGTTCAACAGGTGGGCTGGATTATCCCTCTTCTGGTGGGCAGGAATCCATCCCACCAAGAAGCACTTCTGCTTAGCCAAGTTTAGGATGTCTTCCCATTTCTCTCACTGCCACACTGGCAACCCAGTTGATTGCCCGCTGGTTTTGTTTGCAAAATGGAAGCCACTTGGTGTATCCCTTAAAAACAGCAGAAGGGTTCATATAAATAAACACTGGTTCTTTAGTGTCAGCCTCTCTAACAATCACCCTGCACATGGCTACCAATTCTCCCATCTGAGCACTTTCTTCTCCCCGTCACAATTCTGTCCCCTGAATCAACACGCAGGAACACTGCTCAGTATTTCCCTCTCTTTTGGAGGATGCATCAGTGAATCACCCACTTTTCAGGTGGGGCTCAACTGGAGGGGTAGGTTATATATAAGAAGGAAGGCTCCTGGTCCAGTAGACTGACAGGCAATTCTTGTATTTGGCACTCTGGGTGCTCCCTCGTCTACCTGAGGCATATGGCAGTGATGATGTAACTGTTCATACCACCTTCTTAATGCTTCTCCCTGCGCAACCCACACACCAGGTGGGGTTCTGGCCAGTATAGGTTTCAAAACCTTGAAAGGTCCCACTAGAATAATTGGTTCTTGCCATATGACTTTTTCAGCTCCCTGTAGAGCTAGACTAGCCACAGAGGCACTTCTACCAAACTGAATAAAGCTTTTTTGCATCTTTAAAGCTGCACAAATAAAACCTGACAGGGCAAGTCGGACCCTTGGGTCCCCATTGCCACGTATGCATTGACCATCTATGAATTACAAAGCCCCATTTGATATGAAGTGGATCTGTTGGATGTATTGGCCCTAAAACCTGCTATAACCCAGCCTCAAATATTAACAATTTTAGGACTTCTACATGGACAGGGGTCCCATCCCAAGTGGACCTCTGGTGTGTTAAATCATGACGAGGGCAGGCTATGATGGAGAAAGCCAGGATGTGTTTTCCTCAAATTACCAGCAGGGCAAGGGCATGTTGTAGCTCCTTCTTCTATCCAGGAATTTTAATTTGCTCAAAGGAAGTCAAGGATTTGGGGTGAACACTCATTGTTCCTCCCCTCCACCATACTCCCAGGAACTTCACCTCAGAAGATGGGGGTTGCACCTTTTCTGCTGAAATCTGAAAACCTAAATGTTAAGGGTGAGTAATTATCTCTGTTTGGGTTTGTCCTACTGTTGTGGCATTGGGGCCACCCATCAATATATTGTGAATGCATCGATCTACTTCAACTCCCTCCACAGGCATCACTACAGAGCATGCTATCTTCTTCAGATCCCAGCACTAACATCCCTGGCAGGATGCAAGAGCTGGTCCACATAGATCGGGACAATGCACTTGCTGATTCTGCTCTCCTTCTCACTCAGATCTCCCAAGTGAAAAATGTCTTTCTTCCTGATGTGGACCTCCTGCTTCAGTTCTCTTTCACTGCCCTCTTATTGGCAGAAGCTGTGCTATTTCCAAGCATCTTCATTCACTGCCCAGGCCAGTTGGGGGTTGAAAAACAAGGGTGAGATTTATACAGACTTCTACCTCTCTGCACATGACAATTCACCAGGAAGGCAACTATGTCATCTCCCATCTACCAGGCAGGAAAATATTTGTGGCTGTTACTCCCCATCTCTGATTCCCAGAGCTTGGGACCAGCAATCTATTTCTCACAGGCAGCAAGTACACTGTTTGCAAATACATTTCACACTCATTTCAATCACTGAGCAGCACTAGCGCTGCAGACTTGGCACCCTCCCACCCTCGGTATGTTGAAATAGTTTGTACATATTTGATCTCTTCCACTTTTAAAAGCCCAGCAGGACTCAGGCATGATTTATTGTGAAGCTGGAAAGCAAAGTGGAGTTGGATTTTTAAAACTACAGTTATCTGCCATAGGGATAGGCAGAACACATGAGAAAATGCAAAGTATTTGCATTTGTTTGCCCTAATCTCAGACAAAGTTCAATAATTGTGCAGGCACAGCCACTGTGCTGAAGCCATGGTTTCTCTTATACTATTACCATACTTGATTGTAAGATACGTGGGGAGAAACCTTGGGGGAAAGATGCTCACAGACACGAGAGTTACTGCCTGCAGAATTTATGACCTACACTTCGAATATTTATACCGTTTTCAGGGATCTCATTCTTGACCAAGGTTGGTTAAGTAGAGAAAAAACGGAGCCAGGAAGTTTTACATTTGTTGACTGGTTTTATGCAAGGTATTGGTGTAAAACCATCAACCAAAGGCCACTTTAGGGCAGGAAGGCAGGAAGGAGCACCTTGCTGTGGCACCTTGCTACTGTCAGGGAAGGGCCTAACACAGAAACACCTGGGATTTCACTGCGGCTCTGACTGATGCTGAGAATGCGAAACACTCCCTTCCAGCCCACTCCCCTTGCAACTGCACAGCAAAAACTGCAACCTCCACAGACAGCTCCTTTTTTTTTTGTGTGTACTCCTAGCATAAGCACACACCTACTTGCTGTTTATTTATGGAGCTTGCTGCCACAACGGGGCTCCCACAGCCAGACTTCACTTGCTCCATCCCTCTTTGAGATCCGTAAGGAGTGGAACACGCATCCCAAGCCAAGTGCTCCATGCCCTGTCATCACAGGCTTCAAAGCCCAAAAGAGGAGGATGCCAGCATTAACAGGCACAAAACACACAGTTGGAAGCAAAGGCTGCTGCTAAGCTTTCTGCAAGAAGCCTCCTCCACACAGACCTCTACATAAACTTCTTCAAGTCTCTCCCTATCAAAACACTTAATCAAGAAATACCACAGGTCTTGAAACTGCCTTTGTTTCTCTGGGAAACTCTCAGCACAAGAACACAACGAAGCAGCCATTGTCCATGAGGCTGGATGTTCCTCCAGGAAGCCTCTCCTCAAAGCCTTTGCTTCAATACACACGGGACCTGCACACAGAATGAATGGAGGGAAAACACTTGGCTATCTAAGGGGACCTTTTACCATATCCCATGGAAGCCAATAAAGCACATTAGCAACACTCCCTTGGCCGTCAACAGGAGTCATTCCTACCCACCAGAGCTCAGAGAAAACTTGCAGGACAACTGACAAACTCCTGAGGATCAGCACTAACCCCAGCATCCTGCAGCCTGCCTACCTCCAGCCTTGCAACTGGCTATTAAAAGCTCACCATACACCATGTGTTTGCCCAGAGGGACCCCCAGCCAGCCAGCATAAGCAACACACTGAGATACTGTCCTAGGAACCCAGGTAAGGGATCAGAAATGGCTGTCCAAGGTCCGTGAGCACTTCTACACTGCGCAACATAATGAGTGTTATGTGGCCACACCATCGTCTGCTGTTGTGCACCCTGTCTATACTAGAAGTCTCAAAAAAGAGCTTTCTGTCATGCTCTGGACCTGCCGTGGACACTGAAAAACCCATCAGCTCTTCAGGAAGTTTTACAGGCATGGTTGAGATGAGAGATCTCAGTCAGAGTAACAGACAACACAAGAGCACAGAAGGCAATAAAGCCACAGGTTGCTTCAAGGGCCAAGATCCAGTTCTGAATCAACCAACTTCAGTCCAAGTGTGAGCCTAAGCAGGAAGGTCCGTCATGACAGTGAGGGACGCTGAGCACCAGTGCAGCACCAGTGTGTCACAGCGAATGGCGTTTACTTTACACCGTAAAGTACGGAGCTCCACAGTGCTCTCCCAAATGCTTTCCAGCAGCAGCGTTTAAGCTTTGAGGCAAACGTTGCCACGCCGGGCCGCTGCTCTCGGCAGCCCGGGCCGCCACTCACCTGCGCCGGCACCGCGCCGCTCCCGCCGGCACTTCCGCCCTGCCCCGCCGGCACTTCCGCCCGACCTCCGTCACTTCCGCCGCGGTGTCCGCGGCCCGCGGTGTCCGCGGCCCGTTCGACTGAATGAATTGAATTTTCATCTCGGCTTTTGACGGGTTAATCACGGCCCTGTTTCCCGACACTGTGGTTACGGCTGCCCGCTGCTTCCGGCCGGCCCGGGGCTCCTGGAGGGACGTCCCGCCGCCGAGCAGCGGCTGCGAGTTCGCCCTGGGCTTGTGCGGCACAAGGCAGCTTCCCCAGGGCTCTCTCCTTGGCTCCAAACACAGGCCACCTGCATCCCACAGCGACTGTCTGCACACACAGAAATGCATTCCTGTAAACGCAGGAGCTGTGCCTTGTCATTATCGGAGAGCGTTGCCGTGCCCGACACCGGAGGTGTTTTGGGAGAGCTCTATGGACATGGCTGTAATTTATTTTTCATATCTGATTGCTCATTTATAATACGTGCCAAGCTTTATTAGAAACCATGAGAGAGCTGTTGGAACTTGCAGGAGCTCTGATTTTAATGTCGGTTATTGATTTTAGTGCTTGGTCAACTCTCAGCCTTTTTACCTGGGAAATGAATTCTCTGAGGAGGAGAACAGGCACAGATCCTCACTGGGGCTTGGGCTGGAGCAGGTGGTCTCACTGTTCGGGAAGGACTCACCACAAGGTGTCTGATGCCATAAGAAATGAAGCACTGGTGGTTTTTATCCCTTCAGAAAGCTGTGATACTAAAGCAGAATTACAGTCAGGAACAAGTTTTATCCATTATGGTCATTGAAAGCACTTATATCTATAGAAACTGAGATAATCCTTCATCCTGTCAGCAGACAACCAGCCTTAACTACACTGTCAGGGAAACAGGGCTGTGATTAACTCATAAAAAATCGAAATGAAAATTTCAATTTTTAAAATGCTGAGCAGCAAACATCTCCCTCAGCTTCATGTCTTCTGATGAGCAACCATGTCCCCGACATGGTAAAGTTGACAACTGCGCTATTTTAGGTCGTCGAGCACTCCTTGAAGTAGGAATCAACTTGAAGATGCCCCATTAGGCTTACTACATAACAAGAGTGACCATGATTCTAACCTTATGGTCAGACATATGATTCTGGCAGAGGTGTTTGAGCAGTTACTGCTGTTACATCTGGAGTGCTTAGAGATGCTCCTAGCAAGAGGAATTAATAGATCTGCTCTTAATTACATTTGGAGACTTGCAGAAGGGAACCTCGAGAGCGTTTGGAGTGCTTCTCCAGTGCTGCCCTGCCAGACTGCAGTTCATCAGCTGGTGGAGCTCTGCTTTGTGCTCCCTGAAGCAAAAGGAATCATATTATAGTCAAATCTAGTTCAGGAATAGCAGTGCCTGCTGAGAGCTGGGGTGTCAAATTCTCCGTTTCACTGAAAATAACTGCCACCCTACCACCACCATCTGCCACTTAATATTGTTGTTCTCAAATTATGCTGGTTTGGGATGCAAGAAACACTTTGAAATAATTGTGCAGGTTTCTTGCAGTTAAACTTCAAGAACAGAAGCTTCTCATCCTTTTTATGTGGAACCACCCACCATGCTGATGGCTCCATGACTCTGTCGCTACCACAGGTCTGGCTGATTGAAGTGGGAAGTTTAACGTCTCCTTTGGCACCTTGTTGCCTTTTGTGTGTCACTGCTTCAGGAGCAGTGAAGGTCATGTAGGGCTGCTCCAAAATCTATTGAAATCAACAGATTGTGCCTCTGACTGAAGCAAAATGAGAAACAAAGGTTTTAGTTTTTGCATTACNCACATGGCATAGGATTGCATCCAGGTTTTTGAGTATCTCCAGTGAAGGAGATTCCACAACCTCTCTGGACAACCTGTTCCACTGCTTGGTCACAGGCACAATAAAGAAGTTCTCCTTCATGTGCAGGTGGAACTTCCTGTGCATCAGCTTCTGCCCGCTCCTTTTTGTCCTATAGCTTGGCAGCAACAAGAAGAGCCTGGCTTCATCCTCTTGACACCCTCTCTTCAGATACCGGTGGACACTGGTGAGATGGATAAAGATGATAGACCTAGGAAAAGAATTCCTGAGCATGCGAACAGGCACAGATTCTCACTATGGCTTGGACTGGACCAGGTGGGCTGGGAAGGACTCACCGCAGGTGCCCTAATGCTGTAAAAAATGAAGCACTTTTTTACTGGGGTTTTTTTCATACCTTTGGAAAGCTGCAATACTACTGAAAAATTACAGCCAGAAACAAATTTTATCCATTGTGACCATGGAAAGCACTTAAATTTCTAGATTTCTGTTCATCTTCAGACCAGGCATCAGAGCACCACTGGTTTTACAAAAGGGTGGGGCAGACGCAGTGGTGCGAGTAGAGGACTTCTCTCTCCCGCTTTGAGGCTTTCCTGGGGCTGAACTGGGGAATGGTTTCCCGTGGACCCCATGAACACAGTTCAGTTCTCCCACCTGGACAGTAGGGCAGGGAGGCCGTGGCAGTGGTTGTGTTGGAATGTGTTTGGGTGAAGCGTTGGGACTGCTTAGACTGTCTGACAACTGCTTATGGTTCTGATTCCAGGGAATTTAACAACTGGTTGCAAGGTCACTTTCACCTCACTAATGTTGTTAGCATGGAAATGGTGTAAATAAATGACTCTCCATCCAGTGAAAAAGGATACCCTAAAGGTGTTACAGGATATTTGACCCTCCCTGTCTTTAACTGAGTCAATTTACTAAACAAGATGGCCTGAGTCATGAAAGAGCCTGCTTTGAGCCCATCTTTTCCACTCAAAGCCAGGAAAAATGTTTATGGAGACCGTAACCAACTGCTAGCTGAATTTTGCTTTGCTTGAGTAGTCCTCTGATTCTAATCATGAAACATTAACTTTGTCTCTTGATTGCTGCTGAATCCAGCCTGTACCTTCTTAAATGCTTCTCATGGGCATGGTCAGCATTGAACCTGGCAAAACTAACACGTGTTCTTTGAGTTTCATCTTGTCTGAAACTACCCTGAGGGTCAACCAGACAGAACTGGTCATCACCGTGCACAGTAATCCTACCCTGAGTGTGGGGTGGCATTCAAGCCTGGCAGCCAGAAGCATTTTCCTTCCCTGACTCCTCTCACACTGGCTGCACACCTTCTGCGGCCACACACAGTGTGTCTTAGTGTGCAGGTGAAATGAGGAAATAATCTTGTTTGCCAGAAAGACATACAAATATACTCAGAATATATTCAATTTTAATTATCGCAAGACAGGAATGCTTCCCGTCAAAACTGCCAGAGCTGTATGTATCTCTCCTTCATTCCATTAATTATTTACCTGCAGTTTTAATAATACAGTTAAGGGCACTATATATAGCTTATGCTCTATCAATAAATCATGCCTGTGTGTCTTCATATTTATCCTGTAAAATTATAAGTACCAACATGCTTGCATGGATTTGCTAAGCGATTCTAGCAATGAAATTCCCAGCAGTGCATCTCTCGGAGTCTTTGGAAGTGAACTCAAATATTCCTCACTCAACGAGAGCTATTTTATGAGATTTTACAAGATCGTCAGTCTTCTCACAAGCTTTGAAAATCTCTCTCATCCCCTTCTTCTAGCTTCCCACCAGTCAGTTTCACATGACTTTCTAAAACATGGTTTTGGTCTTCCAAAGCAGAGAGAAGCAGGAGTGCCTACAGCTGAATGCTTTCTCATTGGATTATAACAGGGAAGGGATCAGAACAAGAAAAACAATGTGGCAGTGGCCTCGGTGGGATTAGAAAGGTCAATCTGCAAATGTAGCAGTATTGCTACATGTAACAGCAATATAGTCTGTGTTGCAGACATAATAAATATTAAGATGAGTTGATTAAAAAGCAGGTGACCATGGAAGCAGGTAATTCTTCTGCCCAGAAGAAAGAAACTGAAGTTGAGAACAGAGCAGCTGGAAAGCAACGTGGTGAGCAGCACATAGGTCTGCTGGTGAATGGAAGATGAATTATCATGAGGGATCAGTCCAAGATATAAATCTTACTTGTGTTAGCTTTTGTTAAAGAAATTTTTGACACTAGGCTCCTATTTCCATCAGATAGATTTATTGGCACATAACAGTCACTATATCTGATAACCTGAGCTAGGTGCTTTAAAAGAGGGACCCCGAACAAAGAAATCCTTGGACAGTTATATCCTTACAATCTAAACTCCTCGTTCCTCACATGACAGTCTGGACCAATTGCAATATTAGGGTCTGGGGTCTTCCTGCTTCTCATGGGTTCAGTGTTTTGTTACCCAGTGGTTGCCATGCGGTCACCTTCACACCCTCTTAGGTCAGGTTGTATGGGGGCTTCCGTCAGTTATGTAGTTCATGGTATAACATGATTGTTACTGTTCATGTACCTGATCTATGGGCTGTCCACTCTAGCTATTCATTTTGTAGTCCTTGTAAAAAAGAGTTGAGTCTGGTAGAACAAAATGCTCAGTAGTAAGTTGTCACCTGTGCTATTCTGTGACAGCAACACCCCACTGAGTAGAGGGCATCCCTGGGACTAGGTGAAGCAGGGATATTTTAAATCAAATCTCTACTTGTTCACCAATAAAAAGCACACATCCATGCTCAATGTGAAGTAATTTAACCATGTAAGTGAGAGGGAAGGATTGAGTGTTTTAAAAACCCAAAACAGCAGAGTATTTACTCATCACTAGTAATGCATCTGCCAAACATTATGTTGCCTTTTGACAGTTAGCAGGGGATTTCCTCTTTGTTGTTTTTTTCATCAGTTGTTTCTATAGAAATACCGTTTTTATCAGACTAGATGAAAATATCCTGAAATAACACACCTCTTCAGCAAATACAGATATTTCTTGCTCCATCTATATATTGTATCCCTATCATACTGGGTTTTCCTTTCCTCATTGTAACATGCAAATAAAACCCAGTTAAAAGTGAGTTGCTGTACAACTGGGACTCCAGAGAATAGACTCTTGTGGAAATTAGAATGGGCAGTCAAGCTAATGTATTTCTCAGGTCATTCAGACACTGCCTCTGAAATGTGTTGCAGGTGAAAATCTGTATTTGCACAGATGGTGAATGCATTGTCATTGACACTCACTGCTTCACAGAAGGCTTAAATGAAAATGGTCTTGAGCTGACCCTGCCTGACAATGCCCTCTGCCCCTGCTATCAATGAGGAAAACAACATTTCTGAAATCCAGCTTCTCTGGGTTGAGGACAGTGTCTCCCTTGGCTGCTGCTGTGGGATCTATTTGACAAAATCTGAGTGACGTAGTCAATGCATTCAAATCCACTGTCATAGATTTTAAAGGAAGCCTGTCAAAGTGCCTAAGCCTGAGATTTCAAGCAATTTGAGACAGTTTAAAGCACTGGGTATGCTCACATGGTTACTCTCCATGGCAAATCTCCTGAAGAACTGGCTGTTTTGTTGGCATTAGAATTTGTTCCTTTCTTCTTTCCAGATTATTTACTGTTGTATCAGGGGGAAAACCTTATACTTTTGCATCTGAACAGGATGAGAGTGATGTGTACGTGCTTTATCCAAAACCCATCTGTACTAGTCAGCGTATATACTGAAAGGAGTGCCATGGGAAGCTCACCTCTCCCAGGCTTCAACTCTCACACCTTGGGAACAGAAAGCATGGCCTCTGCAATGCTCTTGATTTAGGGAGGGACTTTCATGAGGGCAGGTAGTGATAGGATAAGGGGAAATGGCTTTAAACTGACAGGGGATATGTTTAGATTAGATATTAGGAAAAAATTATTCACTATGAGAGTGGTAAGGCACTGAAACAGGTTGCCCAGAGAAGGTGTGGGTGCCCCATCCCTGGAAGTATTCAAGGCCAGGTTGGATGAGGCTTTGAGCGACCTGGTCTTGTGGAAGGTCAAGTGGAACTAGATGGTCTTTAAAGTCCCTTCCAGCCCAAAGCATTCAATGATCCTGTGAATATCCGATGTAGATGCCTGCACAGCAGCAGTTCCTACTGCCAGCGGACCCAAGCCTGAGGTACTCGAGTCTAAATAGCTGTGCTAGTGCAGCTAGATCTGCCAAGAGTTTTTAACAGTGATGATCACAATATCCTGATGATTTAAGTGATCTGGCAGAACTAACTGTAGTCACACAGAATTGTGTTTTCACCTTCATCTTTGGAAATGTAAAGGGCTGTGGTGGGTAGCTGTGCCTCATCTTCTTAAGTACTTTTCCATGAATCTTTATTAGGCCAGAGCAGGTTTCCCATTTCTTTAGGAGTGATGTGAAAAGCTGGGGGTTCCCAGAGGAGCATGCCAGTGGCATGCATTTCTGCTTCTCACATGGCAACACACTGCTTCACCCAGCTTTCTGGTAGGGAGGGACAAGCAGCCTAATGAGAAACAAAAGGACAGCTCAGCAAAATGGAAGAGATACCTGGAAGAGAGGTATTCTAAGGAAGCTACCAGAACTATATTGTTATCACATGAGATATCTAATGCCTAGAGGTGGCTCTGATACATAGTGCTGCATCACTTTTAAATTCGGTTGCTACCATATAAATAGAAGAAATTACTTTGCCAGTCTTCCACAGGATAGGAGTTTGCACCCTATATTTCCAGAGGCTCAGTGCTTGTGAGGTTTGGTGTATGCATGACAGCAGGACAGAACTGTTCCCTCACTAGTGGTATTTGGTGATGGAAGTGAAGTCAGCAGAAAGCTTCACCTGTATACACTTTTCTACCAGGCTGACATGTAGGCATCTTTCTGGAGTACTCTCTTATACTTATTTTTTGCCTGACAACAAGTTCTCTTCAGTGCTGTGGGTTGGGGTTTTTTAAATTCCTTTTCAGAGGTATTCACAGCTATTGTGATCTCTCAGTTGCCTAAATCAGGAGCAAAGAAGATGACAGTGACCAAAGTAAAGCGCACTGGAAGAGAATCCCCCTCCTGTTAGTGGCAAGTAGTACCATTAGCAACACCAACATTTAAGAGCCCTCTTCTTTGGCAGCACAGCTACAGGAGAAATGTCAGAGATCACTGCAGTGCTTGCTCAGTGTCACCGTGTGGGAGCATTCATTGCTCAGGTGCATGTGTTGCACCTTTCCATTATGGTTTGTCACTGAGGGCTATGCTTTTTAAAAGTCTGTTTGGCACTGGACAACAGCCCTGAGTGCTGGCAGACTGCCTTCTAGAGACACACAGCAGCAGCAACTGCCCAGCTTTCTTCCCATGGGAAAATGTTGGGAACTCTCCAAATTATCGACTTGGCTCTGGAACGACACTGACCAGATGGCTGTTTTGCATCAGAAGTCACGAGCTGTGGAGGTTAATGGATGGATCTGGGCTTCTGAGTTCAACTTGGGAAAGAAGTTGACCAAGCCCCATGATAGTTAGGTATTTCCTGATAAGGATGAAAGGTATTTCCTCATAAGGATGAAAGGTATTTCCTCATCTTCTAGCCACACATGCAATATTTTGGTGCTTGGAGCTGCTGGTCATTTGCCTAGCCTAGGATTGCTCCTCTGGTCAGTCACTGTGCCTGAGAACCTCTCTTTCCTATATAAGATAACAAAATGTTGAAAACAGATTCTTTCATTGGTATTCTCTTTGATTTACAAAGCCCCTCAGTGCTGTGGAGGAAGAATCTGGGGGCTCAAATTCCTCATGATTGTTCATAGCACCCCATTAATATTGAGATGTCTTTACAGTATTTGTGAAAAGAGTTTTGTCCTCATTTTCTCCAAAGTAGTTTGTGGACAGAACCTGGCTTGCATTAGGCTGAGCTACCAAGTCCCACTGAAAAGCAGGGTACATCAGCTCAGGCTTGGAATGACATGAGCAGCAAGCATCAGCCTCAGAGGATGCTGGTGGACTATCATAGACATGACCTTTTGCTACTGCCTGTCTCTCAGAACATCTGTCCTGTTTGTTGAGGTCTCTTCAGCACACCTAGAACAGGAAATGTCAACACCTGCAGGAAACAATGCCCCTGTGCACAGAGAAGGGCAGAGGCACATCTAGATCCCTCAGATTGCCCATAGCCCTTCCTGTCCTATCTGGGATTGAGAGTATCTGTTCTGTCTCCATCAGTGGAGGTTGGTGAAGCAGAAAAAAGAGATGTTGGATTCTGCTTCAATACAGCAGAGGAATAACCTTTGCTTTTTCCTAAGTGCTTCTTGGGAACAACTCAAGAGAATGCTGTGAGGGAAGATGAAGCTCTTGGTGACAGTGATAGGGAAAGAACTAGGAAAGATTTCTCAGGGCTTAGAGGTTGAAAAATCTGGGGAACAAGTTGTGGGGGGTGGTGATTGTTCAGGTATTGGAAATAGCACGTCAGAAGGAGTAATATAAGGGAAAGAGAAATAGGAGACAGCTGCCAAATTTGAAAGACACAAGCCAGAGAAATAGATGAGAGGAGAGAACATTTCATTCTGAAAGGAAAGAGCGAATGTCAGTGCAAATTCTGGCATATCTGCACAATGTGGCAGTAACATTTCTAAATCTAAAGACTGAGCATAGGCATCACTGCCACCAGGAAAGAGATGGCAGGAGACAGGGCACAGACATCTGAGAGAACAGGAGGGAAGCAAAAAGCCTAAAGTGTAGAGATGAGCTGTTAAAACTCAGGCCCCTCAGGACACCAAGCCTGCTGTTTACAGCAGGGGTGCCTCTGTGCCAGGGTGGCACCAATACCACGTGGCTCATTTCATGCTGATAATTGGAAAGGCATCACATGACAATAGGCTGGTGGTTCATCCCCCTGTGATCCTCTGAGCTATGATCATCACACTCGTTGTCAAAATGCCCCTCGATATAGGGCATCTTTTGTCAGCACCCACAGATAAGAGCATGCAAAGACTTTACAGCCTAAGAACCATATTGCCTTTGACCTCTTTTCCTCTAAGAAGGCAGCAAACTACAAGCACTGGAGGATGTAATCCAAGTGCTAATAAATTATTGATGTCTCCCTTCAGCTTTTTACTTACTAAAAGGATATCAAAGCTCATTTTGTGAATGGTCCAGACAGATTCTCTTTTGCTATATCCACAATTTGATTCACAAATATTTCACGAAGTGTTAATATTGAAGCAACACAGTGTTCTCTCTTTACAGGTTTAGCAAAAGATAATAGACATGTTTTGGATTACACAGACTCATAAATAGATACAGTGATATGACACTTGTAACTGCAATAGATATTTGATTTTGTAATTTTAAAAAAGCAGAGCTTATTATTAACTAGGAATACACTTTTTTTTTTAAATATTGAAAGCCTGTTGAGATCAATGTATTTACTCCTTACAGATAGTCGGCATAGTTCTTTGGCAGCACATACAAGTCATAGGACAGTAAGACTTAGTTTATATTTAGCAATAGCTCCTCTCTTCCAATATGCCTATTTGCATAAGTGAACTAACAAACCATCTGTATTGGAAATAGTCTTTACATTACTGTCAGCTTTGGGACAGTATGTGGCAGTTCCTTAACACCACATATTAATTTTTGCTGTTTTTGGAGCAGCAGAGACGTAATTTTAAGCCCTCATACTGCAGTTTTCTTAGTAGGAGTCTCCCTGGAACAGAAGGCTTAGTTTTTCTCTTTCAATTAAGTACTCCGCAAGTTTTGATGGCCAGAAATGCTCAGGATCTTCATATGTGTCTCATCTTAAATACAAATAGCAGGCTTCCAGGTATATCTTAAAAATGATACCAGCTCTTTGCAAATTTAGCCCAAATGCCATCTCTCACTAAACAGCAGAGCAAAATTCTGCCTGCTAAGTCAGTGCAATGGCCCAGCTGAGCTCAGAGAAAGGATTATCAACATTTTTACAGTGGCATGCTCTGAATGACAGGGTGCTGATCTTAAACTGACACAGACTGCAGTTCCTGACTGCACCAGTTTCTTCTTGCTCTGAATAGAGGCAGCAAAGCTACACATGCATGTTGTCTCTGCTCCTTGCTGGCTGTTTAGAAAGATCGAGTGACCAGGCACAAATCCCAGAAGAGAAAGCTGATTTTTGCAATATGATATATGTATTTTGCAAGCCAGACCACAAACTGCTTATCACATTTTTGGTGCTATATACATAAATATTCATAATTAATCTGTGTTAGGATATAAAGCTTCTAAAGAACAAAAATAGCCCCTTCAGGCATCTCATAGCAGTGACACTGATCCCTTGCATTTCTGAAATTAAAAAATGAGCTTCTTTGCATAGATTTGCAGTAGTCTCTGGAGTTCAAGCTTCCTTTTTTGCCCTGTTCCTTCAGTTTGTGAGGGCGACCTTGATAGCAGAGATTGATACCTTGAATCTAGAGCTACAGAGGTGGAAATAAAGACACCCAGTGAGAAATGACATTTCCAAAGCTTAAATCTCAGGGATAGTAACCTTCATTTTCCCTTCTCCAGATCTCTTTCATCTCTAGGCTTTTTTCCCATGTTTGAGCTTCAGGTACCAGCAGAATTCTGACGGTATGGCAGGTGGGAAGATGTGTATGCATGTGCCTTCCAGATCGAAAGCCTGAATTCAACTGGGGGCTACATATCCTCAGAGACAGCTTCCTCTCTTAAAGGTGGAAGGGCCAATTAGCCAGTTGTTGAGACTGCTGGCAGCTGTTAGCCAAACAGCAGTCAGGATTGGTTTAGATGAAATAAATCACAGTTTATTCAACATCAAAAACAGTGTCTGTGGAAATGAAAATAAATTCATGAAGCTGTTCAGGCAGGTCCGAAGTCCAGTGGGTATTACATGTATTTAATAAATAAAAGCAACCATTTGGACTGGGATGGCAGACAAATCTGACAGGCTGAGCTCTGCCAGGTCTTTGTTTTCTGTCCTTGTCTGACTCAGCTTTTGAATATGATGCTCTTACTCCTTGGCTGAGTGGCTTGCCAAGCTGACACCTTTTTGGTGCACAGCCTTTCCCTCCAATCTGTGCAAATGGGGGCCCCAACTTCTGAAAATGGTCAACCCGTTTGCCTTACTGAATGGGGATGCTTCTTCACAGCTGCCTCGTGATAAATTTTTTCTATCTTCCTTCATGTCGCCTTTAACTAGGGCTTTTAAACAGTCCTTACAAATAGAAATTTGGCACAAATAAAAAGTTCATCCGCAGTCTCTCAATACACAGTTTTCTGACTTGGCACATTTCCCTTCTAACCACAACACCTCATCATGCCCCAGCACCAATTCCATAGCATATTTAACGGTCATTAAAACCACCTAGACAAACGAGCTGACAAGGCAGAACACTTTGAAAATCTCTCTTGCCCTATAGATCTTGGTGGGTATGTCACAGGCACTCCTTATGCATTCTTCTTGGCTCCTTTCTGTGTCCTAGATGTGACCCACTCCCTGCCCATCTGCTGACTACCTTATCCTCCAGAGATTTCCCCTTGTACCACTTACAGAAAGGAAATTAAGTATTTTAAATGTGCATTTTCATGTGGTTTATAAACCTGCATTGTAGTCCCTTCCACTGTGCATCTCGCAGCTCCTCTCCAGGTCTGAGAGAAGTAAAAGCCAGACTACTTTGGACGTATATATTGGATGCAGCCAAACAAATGCCATTTCTGCCAGGAGGAGATGTCATCAGGGGAGGACAAGGCACGTGTATGTGTAGCTACAGTGGCAGAGTCTGCTCTGCAGTGTAAGCCAGAGATATGTGAGGCAAAGGGAGTTTGTTAATTGTCTCTCGTGGACATCTTGCACCCCCAAGAATGGGTAGGTTTCTCAATCCAGCATCAGCCAAGGCTTCTCCAATGCAATGAATATCTTAAAATTCAGATTTAGCAGAACCGAATAGTTTTAGAAAATCCAGGTTCTGGGGTTTTTTTTGCTTTATGCATTCACACACTAAGAACCATTCTCTGCCCTACAATCCTTCTAAACAATCTCTTATGCAGCCTGAGTGCCTTGAAACTGGAGTGGCGTTTTCCAGAGCAGCATGCCCGAAAAAGCAGCAAGCATGTTGTGACAGGAGTTGAAGTATGAATATTAAAGTGAGGGTTGATGTTTCAAGAGTGTTCACTTGCCTGTTTGCAAGATTTTTATGAAGGATTTAAAGTATATGCTGCTCTAGGGCACAGAGAGAGAAATGGATCAAATGAGATGAGCCTCACAAGAGTGTAATGTAACATGAAGCAAACATGCCAAGGTAAGATGGTGCAGTACACCAGTCTTGATCAGCAGGAGAGCCAATCATGACTGGATGCGCTGAACACAGGATGCTAGCAGGAGGAAGAAATATTGACAGGGCAGGGAGTTTGCAGGAGGCTGCAGTTGTGGGGGAAGACCTGTGCAGGAGGCAGATGAAACCAGAGGAGAGGCTCAGGTCGCAGGGAGGGTAGGAAGGGGCAGGAGCAGCTGGGTGCCTCCATTTCTTCTGCCAGCTGCAGAAAAAGGAGGTGAAGGCGGGCAGCAGGGCCGGGGTGCGGGGGCAGCCCCAGAGCTCCGTCCCGACCGCGCTGCCCTCTGCCCCCGGTGCGCAGGTCCAGCGACCAGGGAGGGAAGCGGGGCATAGTCGGGCTGCTCCGTGAGGGAGCGCTTTCGCGGAGCAGCCTTCCTCCTCCTCCTCCTCCTCCTGTCCCTTCTGCTGCTGCTGCGGGGCCGCGTCCCGCCGCCAGCCCGGGCGAAGTCCGGGCGCTGGGGAAAAGCGGGAGAAGTGGCCGAGGCTGAGCTGCGGGCGGCGGAGGAGTGAAGATGCGCTGAGAGGGGGTGGTCGGCGGCGGGGGTGCACCCGGGGCGGGC
>VZRS01007687.1:1401583-1427617 GCA_013398055.1 Ifrita kowaldi | reverse complement strand
GCCGCAGCCCGGCGGCCGCTGCTTGCGGGGTTTTACCGACGGGCCCCCGGCGCCCAGCCCTGCGCCGGCTGCCGGGCTCGGGGCGGCGGCTGGGCCAGCGGCTCTGCACCGAAACGATCCAGCGGGGGTGAAAGGGGGCCTGCCCAGTGGAAGTTTGGCTAAATGAGCCCCTTGGGGTTTGGCCTAGGAGAGCCTACCTCTTCCCTGGGACTTGTGAAGTAGTCAAGGAGACTGCAGCTCTGCGAGTCACTGGTGGAGGTGGCCGGAGGGGTGCACGGAGCACGAGAAGGGGCTTGCAGTCTGGGGCTCTGTGGCTTTCAGGTGTTTGGGGGCAAACGAGGAGGTCATGTCTCTCCTTTTCCCTTGCGGCCTAGGCACTCCTGTTGCCTAATCTGCAACAGAAAACAGTGGAGAAAATACAGCGTAATACATTTCTTCAGATCGTCTGTGAAATGCTTACTGTGGCCTTGCACATCATAGAGGGGGAATAACGGATGTGTCTGAGCGTTGACACAGAATCCTGAGCCACAAGGTATTGGCCAGACAGAACTGCAGAGCTGTATGACAGTAGGTGACAATGTATGTGCACTATCCTGCACACTTAAGACAGCAAGCTGTCCTGTTTTAGAAATAACTGGGATTTTCTTCTACGCCTAATGTAGCCTTTGCTTCCAACAGTTTTGACAGGTCTGCCATTTACATCATGTAATCCATGTGCAGTTCATGGAAGCAAGTGAACTTTCTTCATAATACGGAGTTTAAAACGAATGTACATGCTCCTAGGAATGCAAGAGCAGTCTTAAAACAGGCAGAGAAAATTGAAAACAGAAGTGAAAGCAGCCCTGGAACATTGCTGTGTGCAGTTAGTCTGCTTAAAGCTTTTGTTAACAGGTCCCATGGCTCATTGACAGTCACATAATCCTGTAGTCAAAATCCAGTAGCCTCAAAAAGCCTGCAGGATACTTTGCATAAAACCAAACAGCAGGTTTTAAACTACCTATAATTGAAAATTGACTTTACAGCTCAGGTTGAAAAAACTGCCATCCATGGGTGAAAATTAGGGTTTTCTCCTGTTCGATTGCTTTTTAAACACGTAACACATTTCACCATGAAGAGCTGTGGCTGGATCCAGGATACAGCTGGTGTTCCAGCAGTAGAGCACACCAATGTAATTACAGCCCTGCAGATGATCAATAGATATTTAATGCTGGAAGGGATCTTTTGATTTATTTGGTCTAGGACCAGGAGCTACTGAAGGCTTTCCAATGTACTAAGTCCACCATAAAAATATCTAAGCCATTTGTAGACATGAAAGCACTTGATCTTTCTGCTAAGCACTATCTATATCTTGCTTCATTCATCCTGTTCTCAGTTTTTCTTCTGTTTCAACACAAACATTTGCACATTTGTGTCTGTATCTCAAATGCCTGTGATATCTTAACGCTACAGTGCTACAATGTTGGTCTTTCCTCATGCCTTCCCCATCACCATGTAAATGGTCTTTCTGCACCTGGGCCTGCAGTTGCATGTAAATGCCCTGTATTGGTATTAAATGGGCATTTCATGGGCTCCTCTGTTAAGCCTTGTCATTTGTGGATTTCACTTAGATCAAATGCATGGACCTAAATGGTAACAATGACTGAAAATTGCCTTTATTGGGTATTAAATCAATGTGAGATACAACCCTGAGCTAGTAAAAGAGAATGTATCTGAAGTCTAAGTTTTTATTTTTGAAAGGAGGACAAGCGAAGGTGCAGCTGTGGAGCAGGAAGGAGAGCAGCAGTTCAGTTGCCTGCCTCAGCCATTGCCCTCTTCTGCCAAGGACCACATAGGTTTCCTGCTGACTTTGCTGAATGCCAGAGCAAGCCCTCAGATTACCTGACAGTGTTCTGATTTGGGTTTTTTCTACTGAAACATTAATTTCTTGAGCTGAATGTCCTGGAACAGATGTGCTTTTGTTGTTAGTGTAGGATTCCACCAACTCTTGTGAAGAGGAATCAAGATCTTTCAGGGGAGGGTATGCAAAGGATTCCTTTTTCCAAATGTTTCAGCAGTTATTGCTGAAGATTGGTTCTCTGGAGATATTTGCTTTTGCTTTCCTCTCTCAAATAGCAGAACCTGCTGCTCTGTACTGCCCTGGTTAAGCAGTAGGCTGGCTATTTTTATTGTTACTGTGACAGCCTATGCCTACACCGAAGAGTTGATAGTGACTTTTCTTAATTTCTTACAATTTATAACTCAATAGGGAAATGGTCTTAAATATTTAAATCTTTAAAAATTAGTTGGAAACCAAGAGAGGTTTTTTTTCAGGAAAACAAAGCTGGTGAGTACAAACCTCATTTTTTGTTTCCAAAGCCAAGTAATCACTGAAGAAAGCTGAAAGCAGCAGCCACTTGACATTTTGAAATATGTATTTGTCTTGTCTGTACTGGCAAAGTCAAACAGCAGTTGTCTGTGGCTGTTTTTATCTTCTCTTCCATATTTAAGAACTTAAATTGGGTATGACATAATGTAATCAGTTAAGCTATTTAAATAAAAGGGAAAACCTCATGGGTCAATGTTTCTGAAACCCACGGTCATTGGCTTTCTGGTGGAAATTTTACAGAAAAGAGGGGCCGCTTAAAACTGCCTCATTTGCCTCATGTTACCACTTCGAAACACAACAGGGGCGAATTTGTAAAGTGCTACTTGTGGTCACAACAATGCCAAAGGGGTGTTACAAGTTAAGGAAACACACAGTGCTTGTTTGCAGGCTACAGCTTTACAGGCTGTCAGGTCAAAAGATAGCTGGGACCTTTCCTCTTCAGTGTGCCACTGCAGAGACACCCTCTGCTTGGGGCATTGACTCCATTTAGTTATCCAGCTTTTTCATCCTTTTGCCCCAACATGTATTTTATTTGTCAAGGCTTATTTTATGTCATGGAGAACACCAGGCATAAAGCCCTTAATAACACTCCCTTTCTCACCTCAGTTAGCTTTAAATTGTCCACATCTGTGGGCTGAGCTGTACCCAGATGGATGAGAGGTTAAACAAAAGCTGCGGAGAGACCATTGAGTATCAATCTCCAGAGAGGGGCTATTTCCTTGTATTTCCTATAAACCTTCCCCTTCAAAAGCTTCACAAGGTACTCACACAACAGACACTGATGCCCAGAGAAGGGCAGGAAATGTGAGACATGATTCCAAGGGAAATTCCGCTTTTCATTCTCCTCAGCTCTTCCAAACCTCATGCAAAAACCTGCTCAGCTAATCCCCTGAATGATAGGTGCTGTTTAGCCTGGTGGAAGGCTGTCACCATACCAAGTGAGTATGATTGACCAGTTGTCTTTTTAAGGCAAGGTGCATGATATTCCCCCTCTTGAACGAAGGTCAAATAGATCAGGCCCCTTTCTTCCCCTCCTTCCCTTGGTCTGTTCAGCAGACATAAACCAAAGAGTGCTATTTATTCCTTGTTCCAAATTATTTGCCTCATAGAGACAAAGGAGAATGTCCATCAGGAGTGGCAGTATTTTTCATGATCCTGCAGTTTCAGGCAGTATTTGCATTGCAGATTCTGTCATAAGAAAATCCATGCTGAACCATTGCATCTTTTTTCTGCTTTTGTTCTTTTTGTTGTCCCACTTTTATCTTCTGATCACATGTCTGTTCTTGGTGCCCTGCAGTTGCCTGTCTTCTCTGCAGTTCACATGAGAGACTGTCAAGAGTTTTTAAAAAATAGATAGGAAATACCAAATGAATGTATCTGAGCTCTGAAGGGCAGCCTGGGCTCCAGCTGTGTGGGCCACTACAGGCAGAGTCTTCTGCTCCTTGCCACTGTGGCTGAGAATGAAGTGAATTGCTCCTTCAGGCTGACTTTTCCAATCCCTCCAGCAAGGGAATTTTCTCAGTGAAGCACTCGGCTGCAGCAACTGTAGAGCTGGTGTAGTTCTGCTACTGGAGGGTTACAAGGACAATTTAGGCAAATGGATGTTAAATGTGTAGATGTCGCTTCAGGGGAAAGGGACAGAGTAGATGACTCGGTGGTAGGTCCCCTTCAGACTTGGTTTCTAATGCTGTTCTTTCAGGTGGACAGTCAGTCACCTGATACTGGTGGAAAAGCAATGCGTCTTCACACTTTTTGGAAGCCCCAAATACTCTCCTTGATCTCCCTTTCTCACTTCAGAGACCCCAGAGGATGATCTCCCTCAAAGAGGGAAGTGTGGATACCAAGGATGCTTGGCAATCAGTGCAAACCATTGCAAGAGTGAGGTAGGAGGTATCTTCTCCCTGGGAATGGAGCACTTTACTTCCTCTCATCTGTTTCTGCACCTTGGAAGAAAATAGCTCAAATCATTGCCAGTGACCAGGGACTTTGTGGAAACAGGGAGTAAAATATCCCCAAGTAGTCCACAGCGAGTAGGGCTTGTTTCTTTGTGTGTCCTGACACACTATCATGAGTTTACACCAAAAGTAGTGGCTGCTGAGCTATCACGAGCACTGTGAGGCCCTTCAGTTGTTACAGTGACACTGTAGTGACACGACAGATAAGGCTGTGTCTGAGTTTTCATGAGTTCTACTTTTTGGATAAAGTATGGTTAAGTAATTAATTAGTTTTTAAGTTCTAATAATAGAAAATATAGTTCACTTTCAGACTCCAATCATTCATTGTGCTCCTCTGAGCTTAAGACCTGGAAAGTTAAAAATAGCACATAGTGAAACTTTTTGAGGTCACAGTTGGTGTAACAGCTGTTAACTCCCCAAAACTCTAACGGGGCAGCTTCATTTCATCAGCACTGCACAGGGGAGCCTCCCATGTGTTATAGTGAGGATGCTGCTGCAGTGGAGCTGGCCAGGTCTCTGCCAAGAGCACCGCACAGGGCAGGGCAGGGGTTGGGGCTGCCTCTGACAGGCACCTCTACCTGCTCCTTCCTGAGCGCTGGCTGCTCTGCCCGCAGCACATCTCCCCTGCAGTAAAAGCAAGGAAGAAAAGTGTCCTGCCTGAAACAGGCAAGACAGACGACGAGTGGGAAGGATGGAAGAGCCTGGCTGCGCATGGCACAGGAGCCTGGCAGCCTTCCCAGTGTGGAGTTAAGGTTGTGAAGCAGTGTCTGATGTAGCTGGCAGCCTCTCTCAAGGTGCTACACATGCCACTGGGAGAGGATGAGGGGGCTCACACCCCCTGAAATGCGTGAAGTTTTGACCTCTGTGGTTTTACATCAGGTGAATAATGTACAGAGAATCTCAGCTGGCACAGAGCACAGCTCCTATACAGCTGAGGTGTTGCACATCCCAGTTCAGCATTCAGCCAGCAGAGGCCTTGTTCAGACTGGTAGTACTGGTCCTCAGGGAAGATGGGCTGGAAACAGCCAGCGGCTGGTGAGAGCAGGGCCTGGCAAGGTAGGAGCTGACAGCAAAGGGCAAAGAGCAGGTCATGAAGGGTCCCACTCCTGTCAAGGAAGCCAAGGTAATTGAGGTGACTGGAAAATATGAAGTCTGAATAACCTGACTTTACTAGGGAAGAGAGTGGGATCAGTCAGAGACTTCTGCAGGTCATGGCTTCGGGAGACAAGTGATTTGTGGTGATGGATTTATGGCTGGAGGCCTTCTTCATACCCATGTGATTGATTGCCCTTAGGAGCTGGCCTGACAATTGTGGAGCACAACACGCCCACAGGAACAAGCCATGCCATCTAGTCCACTCTGCTGTGGGCAGAGGGAGCACAGAGCACCGTGGAGGCAGGGGTGGTAGCATCTGCCAGTACAGTCTTGCCAGCATGAGAGTTCCTCTAAACACCAAAAATAAAGAGAACAACTCCCTTATGGCTTCCTGGAGATGAGGTGGCCAGGCAGAAGTGCCAGTACCTGGTGGAAGAGAAGTGTAGTGAGGGCATGTGCTGAAGGGTGGGGATGACAGTCTGTCTTCAGACCTGAGGTGTTCCATGGTTCTCTGCAGGGGACTGCCTGTCAGCAGGCCAGGGCAGGAGCTAAATCCTCTGCTTCCCACCACCTGGTACTCAGAGTGGCAGAGTGCAACAGCTCACATGCAGGTGACGTACCTTCCTGGAGTGTGCAGCTGCAATGCTCATGTGAAATCACTTTATAAGTGCTATTTTTTCAGTGTCTTCAGGAGGTGTAAGAAGGTGTGCTGACAGCATGACATGGGTCAAAGTCAAGGCAAGAAATAAAAGCCAGGTGTCCTGGCTCTCAGGATCCCTTTTAACCGTTAGGTTTTTAAATGAATTTTCAGTGAAGTTTTCACCTGCTGTGCTGTCACATATTGCTACAGAATGTGTCACAGAGAAGCAAGAGAGAGAAGTGATATTTATAATGAAAACTTGTTTCTCCCAGGGAAGCATTGGCTGCTGGGATACTCCCTTACCTTAACCAGAACACCATTATAAAAACCTGACAGCGCTGCAGTCACAGCTGTGTTCAGCAAGGTGCAGAGATGGCTAAACAAACTCCCCAGATCTAGCAGAGCAGCTGAAGCCTGAGTAGTGGCTGGGTGTTATTGCGAGGGATGCTCAGCTCAGCAGCATGAGGGACTTGGCATGGCCACAGCCTGAGCTGCAGCAACCCAGCACCGTGGGGCTGGCACTGCCTCTGCTGAGGTGTGGTCGAAGGGCTCTGGTTGGGAAGTCACACATGGGAAGGCTGGAAGTTGACAGTTCAAATCACAGAGCCATGTTGTTCTGGTTTTGCGAGATATAAGGATGGCATTGCAAATAAGGGAGAATAAAAATAAGGCTAACCTTCATTCACAGGTGCCTTTGAAAGACTTCCCCAGACTTCACTGGAGCTTGGATCGGTCCTGGATCGTATTTCTCCTAAGGACTTGAGAGTTCCTTCTATATCATTCATTTAAATCTCAAGGTGTTCCTTTATACTGAGCAAAGATTAAAAGGGATTCATGATCATGAACTATTTTTCTCATTTACGCAGTCTCTAAACAGTCATTCAATGACTAGGCTGCAAACTAGAGAACTGGTGTGGAACTAACACTCCTCCAGTTTCCTCCTCACAAGGATATCTTTCCTGGCTCTCTGCTTTTTCCCCCAGGGAAACTGGTCCATAGCTGTTGTCCAGCTTGGGTTCAGATCAGTCCCTCACTTCCCCACTTTGAGGCTGAGGGAAGGTTGGGCAGGACACAAGACCTGTGGCAGTGGTGAGAACACTAAGACACAGGACATGCTCCTCAGGGATGAAGAGAGCACCAGTGACCCTAGGAACCTGGGAGTGGGAAGGAGCAAGCTTCCGTATACCACTGGGCTGTGGCACTAAGATCCTGGGCTGCAGGCCGATGGTGTGCACAGCACAGGAGAACACACACCTGCTGGAGCACAGCCAGCCTCCTCTCCCTGTTTGCTCCTCTCTCACCCCTGGGGGGCTGCATCTCCTGTGTAAAGGTGGGAGCAAAGCAAACGTTGCAGGATTCCTGTTGAAGCCAGCTGAGACTTGGACTAGCACAAGCTGGCAGATAGCTACTCTCCCCTTCTCCCATCCCTGCTGTCCCCATCCCTTGCGGGCTGAAGCAGTGGGAGCTGGTGCCACTATCCCTTCTGTTTTCCCTTGACTGGTGTCAATTTTCCCTTTATCTCAGCAAAGCCACTGGTAACACCAGTCCACCAGTCAGCTAGCTGCACCTGGCTGATCCCAGGAGCTGTGCTACTTCTGTGTTGCCAGCAGCATGCCAAGGGTGCAGGGAGCTGGGTCTGGCTCTCACAGGATGGAGCACTCCGCTGAGGATCGCTCCACTCTGCAGCCACAGGACGAACAGATGGATGGATGCTGCCATCAGCCCTTTTTTAGGATGTCCCTGCTGTGGGAGCAGGGGCAAGAGCACCTGCCCGGACATCTCCGTGCAGCATGGCTGACTGTGGTGGGGCAAGCAGCTGCCTAGGCATGAGGCAGGCTGCAAAATACCAAGTGGCACAGCTACCTACGGCTCATGTCATTCACTTGGCCTTACTAATCCAACAGTGGCTGGGAACTGCATCCCAGGAGCTCTCCTGTGGTTATGTGATGCTTTTATCAGTTAACTGATAAGTGTTGAGGTAAGCCTTATGCCTGTAAAATTTACCCCGTGTCTACTAGAAACCACGAATATTCAAGGCAGGGGAGTAGGCAATATGAGCTAAGTATGATGAGTGCTTAAAATGTAGAAAAAAGAACTGTTCTTGGAGTTACTGTCTTGCTCTGGGGCAGCTTGAACCCCAGCTTTCCTTTCCTGATGAACTCATACCCAGCTTTGGCATTACTGGGAAAAATCCTCTGCCTCCAAATAGGCTCTTTTTATTGGTACAGAGTCGAAAGCCAGTGGCAGCAACATCAGCAATTTGAGGGGGAAAGCAGTAATTTTGTTACTGCAGCATTTTGGTGATCTTGTAAAAAGCTGCCACAAAAATAGCCCTAATTTCTATTTTGTAAATGGTGACCATTTTGTTGCTAGGATTCCTTGGCACTGAAGATGCAACTGCACAGTTTTCCTTGGAGCAGGGTGTGGAAGCATCACTTATGGATGTGTTTAGGGCCAAATTCTTCACGACAATCACATATGCACCCTTGTATTGTCACGAGTGGCTTTCCCATCCTGCTGCAATGAGCAGCATATGTGTTGGCGGGGATCCAAATGTCTTTTATTTCTGGGATTTCCTTTATTTCTGCTTGAAGAACTCAGAAGTATCCTGCAGGACCTAATCCTGAATCTGACATTTTAGAGTACTGTAGCTCCTTCTGTCTTGACCTCTGCTTTCCTCCTCTTCGGATGCCGGCTTGAATTCGTGAGGATGATTGGTGTGAAATAACAGACTGTCTTTGTATGGTATTTCAGGGTGTCCTAGCATCTGAAATTCAGGTGGATCAGCCAGATTTGTGTCTTTTCATAGTTCTGACTTGTCCTGCAATAGGCTCTGCTGCAGAAAGGATTTAATGCCACCATTTTGTGCACCTGCCTACCCTGAGGTGTTCCCCCTGGCAGCTCCGCTGATGGAAGAAGGAGATTATGTCTCCGCAGGGATTTAAACAATGAGAAACCAGGCGATCCCTGCTCACCACAGGAGGGCAGTTGCCAAAGCGAACGCCTGAGCCAGTGACGCTACAAACACGTGGAGTGCATGATGCAGGTTCTTATTTTCAAACCTAGTAACAGCATTTCTGCTATGCATTGACATCATGGCCCCCGCCTGCGGGAAGTTTTTATTCTCACAGGAGTTTCGTGGCAGATTAGCAAATAGATGTGCAACAACCAATCTGCTATGTGTTCAGGGGCTGGAGGGAGATTATCTTTGATGCAAAATGGCTTTTTTTGGTTGCCTTCTACCCCTTGTATTTCCCTTTCCTTGCTACTGGCTCAGCAGGAGCTAGGGGTAATGGGCTTCTTGCCGTTCAAGATGGATGGCAGGAGGCATTTTGTTTCAGGCTCCCCAGGAGGGGATTGATGAGATGACTGTTGTAATATCTCTCTTTCTCCTTACCAGGCCTTATTACTGATACCCCATGCAGTGCCCAGATTGGGTCAGATGGTGGAGGAGCACTTCTGCCCATCATTACACCAACGTCTGGGCTAGCACAGCCTGTCAGGCTCCTTCCTCACTGTACTAATGAGCATCTGACCTAGGAGTTCATTTAGCCCTGGAAAGCAGTGAGGGGTGGCACTTCTCCTGCAATTGTCATTTCCCTGGTCACCCCAGACTTCTTAGGCTGGTCTTTCAGCAGGATCACCTAAGGAGCTGGAAGATGATAGCTGCACCCACATCTGTTGTGACTGCTTGGGGACAGTGGATAGAAATCTCCTTGTTCTTGCATTACCCCTGTCCACTGCAGAAGTGGGGAAGCCTTTTTCAGCACCAGAGGCTGGTCCTGGTGTCAGGGCTCTCCTCAGTTCTGATTAACAGCACAGCCTAGGGCTTGTCTAGCAAGGACTCAGTGGTCGTCTCTGTGTTGTCCTGCCATCAGGAGGTGGAACATTTTCCCCTGCCCTGTCTTGACCAAGATTTCGGAGTCTGTCATAGTTAGAGACAAAACTCTACTTTCATCCAGACTCTGGTCACCACTTGCCAAAGTGTATGACTTGTGGTTATTGATTATTCTTTCCCTCTCAAGTATCTCATTGGGATATATTAATCACAAGCATAAATCTACAGAGGCAAATTCAGTTATGACTGGTGTTTATTTATCTACCATTTTTTCTTCTTTCTTATCTGACTTCATCTCTTTTTTTGCAGTCCTCTTCAGTGTATCCCCCACTTCTTTTTCCCCATGGACAGGAAGATTATTCTTGCTGAATAAGAGGGAAAAAAATACAAGATTAATTCCTTGCTTACTTGAGTAATCCCAAGATGTGGGATTGTTTCGTTGTTGAAGACAGTAAAGTCACCCTGTAGCCCCAAAGCCAGGTTTGGCAGAGAGCAGGAGCATGCTGTGGTGCCACATCCTGCTGAGACACAGCTGCAGCATTGGCCCTGCAGCGTACTGTCACCTCTGTGGGAATCTCTGGTCCCATTTATCACAGCCCTATCCTACCCCCACAGGCTGTGGGGAGGAGAGAGGGGCACAGGTCTGTTTTTTAGAGAAGATCCCAGCAGCAAGAAAGCAGCCATTCAGGGGTGTCTGCCTTCCAGGTCATGGATGGGCCAGGATAACTGCTGGCTCATGGGATGCTTTGGTGCTGTCAGGCTCAGTGCTGCCTCCATTAATCTTCACCCAGGTCCTTTCTCTGGGCTTGATTCCCTCCTGTCCCTGCCCAGGCTGGCTGGTCTCTGTCCTCACCTGCCAATGCCCTCCCCCTGCCTCAGTGGCACTGGCATTTGGAGCGTGTCTTGGCTATCCTTTTCCCTCTTTCACTTCTTCTCACCTTCCATATTTCCCCCTCATTTCTCTAATTCCATTCAGGCCATGTCTTTGCTACACTCTGTTTTCTCTCATTCTTTCATTTTAGACATGATAGTATTTTCCTTCAGCAGATTTGCAGCTCTTGAGGTCAGCCACCAAGGACAAACACACATGGGAGTTAAAAGGACAGGAAATGCTTTTGACATGATTTCCCCAAAGGAGAATTTTAATGCTTTTGAAATTGGGGAACACAGGTACTTGTCCATGAACCAGGCACAGACAGTCAAGCTTGGGCCCCAAACTGTCCTCAAAACAAACAGAATAAATTCATGCTGCGGCAGCATATTTTCTGCTTATACAGCTCATGCTGGAGTTTTCAAGGAGACTGAAGAATAAAATCTAACAGAAGATGAAATAGTCATTTTGTCAATAGACGCATATGGAGAAATAGCAAGGACAAGGCAAAATTATAGATCAAATGTTTAAAGAATGTGACTCCATATTAATTTGGTGTATTTCCTTTAGGCAACACAGGCTATTTCTCCCCCTTCTATTGGTGTCAGTTTGGGAACTTTCAGTTCAAATTTATTGTGCCAGTCAAAATTGGCAGGGGACAAAACAAGAGCTTTTTCAGTGTCACCGTAACCATTTGCATGCCACGAGCACTACTGAGAAAGAGAGATGCTTCAAGCCCACACTGCTACACAGCTACTTCTGGAGTAAAATGCAGCTACTGATGAAGGTCATACAGTAACAGCAAGCTAGGTGATAATGTGCTGTACTGAAGCTTTGGGAAGGTTTCTCTTAGTATTGTATGCAGAACTGCTCATGGAATTATTCCTGGCAGTGAGCACTCGAGGAGCACCTCAGTGTCCATGTAATGCTTACAGCCTTGTTTTTGTGATTGACACTTAGCTTTGTGAAAACAGTTGTCTTGTATAAGTTAATGGGGTATTTAGCCATTAGACTGGCAGAGTTCTGCAGGAATAATTACCAGATTCGACACTGTTCACTGGAATTAGGCATAAAATCACTGCTGGTAACATTTACAGTTGGCACAAACATTAGCAGGCAGGTCTGTTATGATGACATGAGCACAATTCTCCTTAGGGATCTCCTTCATTTGATAATTTAGTTACTCAGTCCAAAGCCAAATCTGAAGTTACACATTTCAGGGTGGAGAGTGCAGCCAACTTTTCAGCCATCCTCAGAAACAGTGACTCAAAAAATACCTGGGACCCAAGTGAGGGAGAGGTTGAACATGAACTCCTGGGTTGTCGCTGGGCAGAAATCTACTAATGCAACCCTTGAAGACAGTAAAAAGGAGGAATGAGTGGGAGTGGAAGGTGATTTTATGTTTTGGTACGATGCCAGTGAACTAAGTGCTGAAGTTCTGTATTTACTTGCAAGGTGCAGACTTAAGAATAATCTCAAGGTGCTGAAGAGAGAGCAGAGCACCAGAAAGAGCTAGAGCAGTGAAGTGAAGGACTTGAAGGCCTTGGCTCCTTTAAATTTTCTAAGAGAAGGCTAAAAGGTGTCGTAATTAGAATGGAGAAGTATCTTCAGAGTGAGAAGGCAGTCATATGAAAGGAGTGTTTCATCACTTGGAGAGTGGGCATCCTCACTGCCGTGAATGAGGCTGAAGTGAGTCAAAATTACAAAGGCAATAGAAGTTCATCACCAGAACAAATTTCAAAGGGAATTGCAGGTTCTTCATTTCTTTTAGGTTATCATTTAAAACAGAGTGTTGTTATGGAAGATGAGCTTTTACCAGCCACTAGTTTCTGGGCTCTCCATAGGTTGGCAGAGTGAAATTGCATGGCCTGTGAGATACAGGAGCTATGAGAAGAAGGCATAGTGTCTCCCAGTCTTAAGGTGTAAATGTAAACTGGGTTGTAATATCAGCTGAACCTTCCTGACCCAGCATAACCATGCAAATGTTGGTAGGAGAAATTTTCTGTGACTACCTGTAAGGGCTGAAGGACTGTGTAGTTTTTTATTCTCTAGTAAGAACCCCTACCACTAGTAGATGGCTAGTGGGGTGAGTCCTGCTGTCGGGCACACGTGTATCCAGAGGCCAGCAGAAGCAGCCAGCCAACACTGGCAAAACAGAGGTACCAGAGTTTCAGGTTAGGCATTCAGAAACCTGGGCTGGTAGAATCAGTCTGGATGGGCTTCTCTGAGTGTGGCCCTTCCTCCTCCCGCAACATGGGGAGCTCCTTTAGAAGAACAGAGATAGCCAGACCACCTTGACTTGTTCTTTGAGGAATTAATTTGTTCTATGTACCCATCAAGAGAAAGGGGACCTAGAGTGACAAGCACAATTTGCTTATCCAGAAATGTGTTGTTCTCGTTCTTTAGCATTAGTGTTACATTTTGAATATGCCTTTTAACAAAAAAACAGAGTTTGAGGCAAAGTAATTTTTTCTCATTCTTGGCCACCCCCAGTGCAGTCACTTTCAGGCTCACTTAGGGTGGTTACCAGCTACAACTTACCTACCAGTGTCTTAAATCTGGTCACTTGTGAGGAGTCAGGGCATGGGTCAGAGAGCCAAAACCCTGGCCACCAGGCCTTTGCTCCTGCCACCAGAGCACGCTCAGCTCCAGATGTTAAGCAGGGGATGTGCCAGGCTGTGCACGCCCCCTCGGCTCTCTCTCCACCCCTTTACACTAGTTAAGATCAACAGCCCGAATCTGCACGTTCCTACAACACGGAGCACGGTTAAATGGTTTTAATTATGGTTGCTGCAGCCAGAACCTGACCTGGCTGCTGTCGAGCCAGGAGGAGTTGGGTGGGTATGCCTGGGTGGGAGCCTAGGAGGCTCCACCTCAGCCCTTGCAAACGTGCTTTTGATCTTGGGCATCTGCCATCAGAGGGTGCCTTTGAAGGCAATTGCCCTTTCAGCCACTGCCTAGATGTTTTATCATTTGCAAGCTAAGTTTCTTAAAGGAGAAATAATTGAAATGTTGCCAGCCTGGAAACTCCTGTCTGCTACAGGTGTCAGTTGAAATTCCAGTTCTCCATCAGCAGCTGGGGCTTTCCAGACTATTTTCCAGCAACTGTGGCCACAAATTAAATAGCATCTATCATTTTAGTGTCTCAGAATGCTCCACACCACCAGTCAGCAAACAGACCATATGGAGCTGTCTGAGTGGTACACAGGTCCTTTGCTCTGTCTGAGCTTTCTGGAAATGATGGGTCAAAAAAATCAAACACAGAGCAGCACTGTGGGGCTGACTGACTGCCTGGGGCCAGGGACAGCTCAGGGCAGGCTATCCCTAAACCTTGTCACTCTACACAAGGTTCACAGCACAGGCACCCACAGCCCTCCCTACACATGCCACCTCTCTCTCATGGCATTTTGCTCATTCATGCTGAGATCTACCAAAGAATTTGGAAAATATTTTTTGGTTACTGTTTTTAAGTGTGAATTTTGGCATGTGATTATGAATAGTTTCGGTAAGAGTTTCCAATCCAGTCAGGTGCAATGAGAAGGGAGGCCTCTGAAAGCAGTTCAGCAGCATGCCAGAGCCTAGCAAGATGTTATTTACAGCGTGTGTATTTAACACAACTTGAAATTCATAAACAGTGATACTGACAGCTCAGCTGTGCTGCTTCATGACATTTCATCCACAACAGGAGATTTTTACCATTTGCGCTGTCATCAGAACAGGTTGGGACCTTTTGGGGGCAATATTTGATTTGACAAATCCATTCCTCTTCACAATACATGGCTGTAGAATCACAGAACAGTTTGTGTTAGAAGGGACCTTCAAAGATCCCCTTGGTTCCAGCCTCCTGCCATGGACAGGGACATATTTCACTAGACCAGGTTGCTCAAAACCCGTCCAACCTGGCCTTGAACACTTCCAGTGATGGGTCATCCACAACTTCCGTGGGCAACCTGTGCCTCATTTAATCTGTCAGGACATTTCTCAGGTCAACACTGGAAGCAAAGCCCACAGCAAAACCCCCCACAAGCAGGAGAGGGAGGACAGCTCTCTTGGTTTGGGTTAGAGAACCAAGCCCTTTAGTCCTAGCTGGCGGACAAAGTGTCTGGCAACTGAGCCTCCATCTATTCTGGTCTCTGTTTGGCTCTGCCTTTCTGTCAGGCTCTCTGTCTTTGCTTTCTTCAATTATGTTTCTCTATGAAGATTTTCCAGGGGTTATGCTTCTATTCCACATCAAAACAACACAGATGCCACAGCATTCCTCAAAGGATGCAACTCCTGTTCACTGGCTAGCCCAAGTTATCATGGAAATTATTAGTTTCCTTAAGCATTTATTGTACTCATCCAGAAATACAAGCTTGCCCTGTTTCAATCTGAAACACTATGCACGGAAAGGAGAAAATTCCACACAGTACCACAAACATCATTCTTGTAAGAAGGTGGTATGTTAATTAATAAAGTCTGGGAGCCACTGGTTTAACATATTAATGAATTTGTTATGCAGAGAGAGATGAAAATATATATTTCCTTATTGGATTTTTTAATGTCTGATACCTTATTGTAGTTATGTTCTATTTCATGTCTTTCTTACAGTGTTCCTAATAGTATAATTGCGTTAGATAATTATTTCAGCAAAGGGAAGGAGAAACAGGGGGTTACAGGCCAGATGAACATGGTCAGAACTTGAAATAGGCAGGACAGCTGTGGGGGTGGACCCTGGATGAGAGATGCTTTTATAACTGAAGACCTGCAGAGACTGGGATTTGCTTAGGAACGACAGCAGGAATGACACAGTGGTCAGAAAAGCCAGGTGAAAAAACTTGTGTATTTTACCAAAGGGTTTTGAACATGAAGGCCCTGCTGAACTGGACTGGTAGGTGTGTGAATCGGATGTGGCAGTGGGCTGCATGGCTGCATATCTTCACTAATGCAAAGAGGAGAGAAGCTGCCTTTTTTGCAGGCTGCAGTGAGAGTAGTGGAGAAAATCTGTCTTGGGCTGATCCAGCCCTTTCAGCGCAGTGGGTTGAAGACCATTTTTGAAGTGCCTCCAGAGGATGCATACAGAAATGTCATCTTGGACCTGCAATCCTCTGAGCTACTGCCAGCCCAGCTGGGTGCTGCTCTAGGACTGGTGGAACCAGAGCTATCTCATCCCCCAAAGGGGAAATGGCATTTCACAGAGATAAGCACATGAGGAGGCATTTGCCCACTCTGATATGGCCTCTGATAGACCTAACCAGCAGGGCAGGTTGAACCACCCTTTGGGCAGAAGCCAGCCTGTGGGTTGTAGGTTGGACCACAGAGAGGTTGTTAGTCAAGGCAAGTGAGATAAAGGGAAGGTGGGATTGCAGTGCCTTTGGCAAAAAGTGCCCTAATTGGCATGGGACAGCCTTGTTGCCTGACTGTGCCCAGGGCCAGGCTGACAGCACTTCCAACAAATCATAGGAAAAAAATGGGGTTCCTGGAGCTGCATGCATGACTTAAGCACTCACCTTGCATTAAGGGCACTTTTGGTGGGTCCACTGGCACTCTTCATTGTGTGAACCAGAAGCAATTTTAAATGAGAGGTACCTGCGGAAGCCTGAATGTGAACACAAATTCATGTGTTAGGATATCGTCCTGCTGGTCCTTCTGCACAGTCTCAGGACCTGGAGTAGAGAGATGTTAATGTTGAGAGTTTTCTTCACCTCAGAAAACTTCAGAGAAAAAAAAAAAGGACAGAGCTTTGCAATTCTTCATTGCAACTTATATTTTTACATTACTATAGAAGTTAAAAACTAGTTTCATGTCAAGAAGAGACAAAGAATAAAAGTCAGTAATTTCCAGTGGATTTCCCATGAGTCAGGAGAGCCTGGGGCTCTGACCTGGGGTCCAGCGTACAGCTGGGGCAGAAGCCTACATGGAGGCAGTAACCACACTGAGACTGAGCAGTGGGCATTCGACAAGAGTTTCAAGAGATGAAACTCTCCATTACTGCACGTAGACTGCACATAGGGGATTCACTCCCAAAACTTCTCTAGTTATTTTTAAGCTGATTTAGGGACTGTCTGAAGCCACCTTGTGGCTTTCCTCTAAGTTTCCTGCAAAAGACTAAGAAAAACAGCCCTATTCTTACGAATACTGAGATTTTTTTCACTGCCCTACCTACAGAAGTTATGTACCCTGTGCTTTATAACCCACTTAGCTTCTCTACATCTGTTTTAGCTGCTGTAAAGAGAATACAGAAGCCAGAATACAGCCCAAAATAATTATACTTTATTCTGACACATGCACACATACCGAAGTTTTGGGATAAGAATATAAATTCTTTACAGATTCCTTCTGGATGCATCAGGAAGAATCAGGGGCCAGATTCTGCCCTACATCCCTGCAAGTGTATACTGGTGTAGCTTCCTAAAATCAGTAAAATTACTCTGCACTTACACAGTGTCAGAGTAAAAGCTATGAAATCAAAACCAAACCCCATGAAATCTAGTTTTGCAGTGTTCACAGCAAGTTGTAAAACCCTCTATGGTTACTTAGAAGTGGTTCTCTGTCTCAGAAAAAAAAAAGCAAAGCATTTAAATCCGATCCTACAGCCCTGCAAAGTTAGATGCCAATGCTTCCATCTCACTGAGAAGGCAGCAAACTCCTCTTTCCAGTGGTGCCATGCTATTATTTCCTGAGTTATAAGATGCTGCTCCTTAAATTCCTTGCTGGTTCAAGATCGCTTACTGAATCCTAACTGGTGTAGGTCCAAGATAAGCTTTACTGGGGGAGACATTTATCTATGGAGAAAGAAAGAGAAGACATTTCCTGAACCTAGCATCTGTTGGCATCTACGGAGCAGTTTGATGCATTAGAGGTGGCCCTTTGGGAGAAGGAGTAACTGTGCTTCTATTTTTGCATGAAATCAGGCTCGGCAGAGAGCATGATGATGCATGAGTATCAGTGTGTATCTGCTTTCTCACTGTCATTCCCTCAGTTAGGAGGGAGGCAGAGGATGGCAGTAACAAAAGGGATGCAAACAGCTCTCCTCATTATCTGCTAGGGCACTGGGGGTCTCTCTTCGTCTCTCTTCATGCACTCTCTACAGACAGACAGCTGCCAGCTGGTGGTGTAACTCCTGCTGCTGCTGCTCTTTGCAGGGACACAACTCTGTTTCCGCTAGCTGCTTGGCTCCGTTTGGCATTTTTCTTTATAGCTGAACATCGCATGACAATGCAGCTGATTCACTGCACCAGGGCTGGGGTAGGGACTGCAATCATGCCCTCTCAGGGGACCAAGTGGGAGTGCAGGAGTGTGAACCCAGCTCTGCTCCCAAGCCGACTTTTGGGACTTGAAAGAGAGGGGTATGCTGTTTTAAATATTCACGCATACACCCTTAGCTTCAACACTGAAGCTTTCAAGTATTTTAGGTCAGAGCTAGTCTAACCAGCCTGAAGCAATGCTGCATCGTGCTGTAATCTTGACAATTTTTTCAACTAAATGTGCTTGAATCTAGTCATTTTCCCGATGGCTCATCTCCAAGAAAATGGTGTCGATCATTTGGTAGGTTTCAGGGTTGGATGTGAGTCAGCTCTGAGTCAGGCAGCAGCTTTAGCTGCGTGAAGTGCTGGTCCTCCTATGCTGGCACAACCTGTGGAGCCGCAGCTCTGCGACAGACACTGCTCCCGAGCCTCCCCAGCAGGAGCGTGTGGGAACTTAAGCACGGGGCACTCTCAGAGCAAAGGGGCAATTCCACAGCCCCCCACTTTTGGCTGTTCACCTGCTGTGAAGCGCTCTCGACCTCTGAAGATGGCAGGGTGTGTAAATGATGCTGCTGCAGGCAGGGAGAAGGACATGGGGCCCTATCTTGCCCCTGCAGAGGTGTCCGTCTGACCAGGGTGCGGGCACAGTGAGTCACTGCTGCATGAACAACTGCCCTCCCCAGAGCCAGAAGGAAGCAAGGAAAGAGCTTTGTCCAGAGCCTTCTGTCCCTGGCAGGGTGTTTCTGTTTATATTGACATTTATATTAAGTAGGGTGGTGTCCCAGTCCTCAGGCAGTCGAGAGAAAAGCCAGACACAGTCGTGAAGGCAGCAGCCACCGTGTGTGTTGTGCAAAGCAGCGTGACTGATGGGTTCCTCGCTCTCTCTTTGTCTTTCTCTCCCCTTGCACGGCGGTGTGATTGAAGCAACGCCCCGTGAAACAGTCCCTGAGTGCTTGCATGTGCCGAGAGTCCCACTGGAAATGCCTCCTCCTCTCCATCCTCATGTATGGCTGCCTGGGTGCAGTGGCCTGGTGTCAGCTGGCCAGAGTCACCAAGCTCAGCTTCGATAGCTCCTTCAAGGGCAAGTCTATGATCTACCATGACAGCCCGTGCTCGGATGGCTATGTTTATATCCCACTGGCCTTCCTCTCCATGCTGTATGTGGTGTACCTGGTGGAGTGCTGGCACTGCCACATCAAGAGGGAGCTGCAGTACAAGGCAGATGTGGACAGTGTGTACGAGTGCATCAACCGCATGCAGCAAGCCACTCCGTGCATCTGGTGGAAGGCCATCAGCTACCACTTCGTACGGCGGACCCGGCAGGTGACCCGGTACCGCAACGGTGACGCCTACACCACCACACAGGTCTACCATGAGAGGGTCAACACACACGTGGCCGAAGCTGAGTTTGACTACTCTCACTGTGGATACAAGGACATCTCCAAGGAGCTCCTGGGCTTGGAGAGCTATACAGCCACCAAGCTGAGGTTCACCAAGTGCTTCAGCTTTGCCAACATTGAGTCCGAGAACTCTTACCTGACTCAGAGAGCTCACTTCTTCACGGAGATCGAGGGGCTAGATGACTACATGGAGGTGAGGGAAGGCATGCAGCTCAAAAATGTGGATTTTAAAGAGCTTATGATGGCCTACGGAGACCCAGATCACCTCCCATGGTACGTGTCCCATTATGCTTTCTGGGTGGCAGCTATCCTGATGATCTCGTGGCCGCTCAGGGTGCTCATAGAGTATCGGACTGCTTATGTCCATTACCACGTGGAGAAGCTGCTGGGCCTGGAGTACACGGCGCCCACGACGGCAGAGGAGCCCTTGTACCGGTACCGCATGCCCCGGGACACCACGCAGGACAGCACCGAGCTGGAGTGGCACATCTGCACCAACCGGCAGCTGATCCCCAGCTACTCGGAGGCCATGCTCATGGACCTGGCCAACTCGCCGGCCTACAACAGCTACACAGTGTGTCGGTACGGCGAAACGGCCCACGGCTGTGAACGCTGCAACCGTGCCTCCAGCACCTCCTCCATCTTCTCACGCCACGCTTTCCACAGCTGCAGCGGCAACTCCCGCCTCTCCCTCAACACCAGCCGCTTCTCCCTCTGCCGCATCCATGGCTCGCACAGGACAGGCCTCTGGAGGAGCCGCAGCAGCAGCATTGCAGACCGGGGCTGCCAGGATGAGCAGTGCTGCTCCTACTCCAGCCAGCTGGCTGTCAACGAGAACCCCCCAACCTACCACGATGCTCGATTCTTCCCTGTCCTGATCGTGCACAGGCCAGAGGGGCAGGACAGGCAGCATTTCTATGTCAGGCGTTCCTCCTGTCTAGAAACCTCTCTGTGACAGGCCTCTGTGGTTACTTGGCTCCTCTGCTCTGGGACAGGGATTGCAGAGGTGACACCAGTGGGGAGCCTGCAAGCATCAGTCTCTACAGCAGGTCAGCAGGACGAGTTCCAGCTCTTCCCCCTGCCATTGCAAGAGGACATAGAGACTCTGACCGACACCTAACATCATTTCCAAGATTCTCTCCCCCTCCACCTGGTCTCCCTAGTCTTTCATTGCCCATTCCTCCCACTCTTTCACACTTCACCCTTTCTCTGCTCTTTGATTCCCTGCCTCTCCTCCCATCCCACTCTCATTCTTTTTTTTACATTTCAGTCACAGCATTTGACTGTTGTGGCTGCTGGAGGATTTTAAATGCTTGTGCTTTGCCAGTACATTTGCTCTCCTGGATGCTTTGCAAGGTAAGAAGCTCAGATAGAGCAAGGCACAAGGCACACGGCCAGCCAGAGCCAAGTCAGAAGGAGAATTCAGATCTGCAGGCGCTGAGTCACCTCCTGCAAACCCCAAACGAGGTGCTTTTTTTTTTATTTTCCCCAGTCTTTTTTTCCTCCTCTTCTGTCATTCCTTCTCTCCTTTGTTCATGTTCTTCTCTTGCTTTACCCTCATCTTCCCTTTTTTTCAGTTCTCTCACTTCTGCTTTCCAGTTTTTCTGGGATTTTGCCAGTGAGGATATCTTCCAGGGTGTAATTATCTTCTATTGGGCAAAAGTAAGGTATTCACGGCACAAATGTCACTGACTGCTCACACAGCCACAAATGAGGCCCCTGAGAAATGCTGAGGACTTTCTTTGAGGAGCAGTGACATACACCGATACAGCAAAATGCCCTTTGTCACCTTGCCCTGCCTGGTCTGCAGCAAAGACACTGCTGCGTTTCCAGCTGTAGTTAACCTTGTCCAGCTCCACCCCGATAGCAATTGTTGAGAGCCATAATGTAGATTAGTGCCCTGTTAATGCCACTATTTTTAGGACAGTAGGCCTAGTTTGTGGTTGTTTCATTCCTTCAACTCGAGCGCAGCAGTGCAGGCTTGACAAGGGGAGAGGGACTGGAGAGGGAAAGGTAAATATGGTATTAACCCTCCCACAGAGAGTCTGGAGCTGTTAGGAAGCTCTTCCACCCACAGTGTCTATTACAGCAGTTGTAGGACTGCTCTACATTATCTTTCAGCTTTCTGTGTGCCCTGGGGAGGGCTTTTGGTCTGTAGCCCACTCCACCTTCCCAGGCGAGATGTGGTGCCACCCCAGCCCCAGGCAGGGAGCACAGCTGGGAGCCAGCCCCACTGGCCACTCCTGCTGGGGCTCCAGGCTCGCCCTGCAAGGCTTCCCCTGGTGCAGGTGTAGCACCTTCCAGAATTAGTCCCAGCCTCTCCAAATCCAGGAGGTGTCTGGTCCTGACAGAGCATGCCACTGCACTCTGGGCTGGGGGCTCTGCCCCCCTGGCCTGGCCCCCTCTGAGAGCCAGGGGCTGGCCCAGGAAGCTCGTGGCCACGCTGAGGACCCACCAGGGACCTCGCACCTGCCAAACCTCCGTCCCACAAGGGATGGTTGTATGCTGAGCAAGCTCTATACCATTTTGTCACATGGCTGGTGGAGATTATTATCCACTCTGACTCTGGAGAATGCAATACGATCACAATACATACGGTCACTTACAAAAACAAAGTGTTGTCTCACCCTATCTTACAAGCAGGTAAGAAACTGAGCCCCCAGAGGGGCTGGCAACAAGTGCTTCCTCCCAAGTCCATTTTGTGTGTATCAACATGTAATATGAAATTTGTAAAGTCATATTAATATGTGTAGATTATATGTAAGTCTGCATACTTACATGGTGATTTCTTATGGCATTGACTGTTGCACCATGTTAAATACATTTTGGTTTTGTTTGATGACTCTGTTTTGATGTGCTGTGTTTATTCCAACTCCAGAAATGGAAACATTGGCAATACCTGGCTAACCTGCTGCAAATGATGGCACCATCAGAAAGGTTTTTAAAATTCTTATGAGTTGATCTTTTTTTAATGTAAATACTTCATGTGTGATTTATGTGACATTTTCATTCTGACAGCTTGGCATTTATCATAAAAGACAGATAACACATATGATGTGTTAGTTTATCACCTCTAAAAAAATAACCATCCCAGACACATGGAGAAACAATGTTTGGGCTTGGGGTAATGATTATGATTGGGCTGGGGCCAAACTGGATAACCTTGAAACTTACAGAAAAATCCAAATTTAGATCCACCATACAGTGACCCAATCCTAGTCTCCCATCTACACCATGCTACCTGCCACACCCAGGCAGAGCTGGGAGAGTTTGGGAACTAGGAAAGGATCAGGCCTGAAAGCTGACTCATACCTGATATCCTTGTATTCTGAAGACAAAGTAAATGCAAGTCTTTAATAGCGTTCCCTGTCCTTCTCTTTATTCTCACAGAAAGTTAAAACCAGCAGATATGAAAGATGTAGGAGCTGGAGGAGGCTGAAACAGAGAGGCTGGAATATTTCAGCACAGTTGCTTGCTGAAAAAGGTGGTAAAGAGGAAGACAAGAAAGGAGAAGGGAAGAGATGGTAGAATAATATAAATTAAAAGGGAACAGAGTTCAGCTGTAGCTAAGATAATTCCCAAATGAGCAGCGTAACTCAGTTATGGTAAGCTTAGCCCAGACACAGGCAGGATGAGTTTCAGCCTTCTCGTGAGCTGCTGTTGCTGCTGCAGCCACACGTGACTTTAAATACCGTACCCAAAGTCTTGGGATGACCAGTTTTGTCCCACATGTATGCCAAGATGGAGAGTTATATTTGGGTCCTCAGAACTGGCCATGTTAAACACTATTATTATCTGACATGGACAATCCATTATGATGGGTTGGGCAGAGAACGAGACAGTTTATTCTCAGTTTAATCTTTTTCAGTGACCTGAAAAGCCACTGTATTATCCAGTAGCTCTCAAGCTGTGTCCTTGGCAAGGTTTGGAAAGTCCTCAGGGTTTGTGCTTCCTCAGCCACTGTGTTCTGGCCCAACTTTGGGGCATTAATCTGAGAAGCTATTCCTAAGCTGCAAAAGCCCTCACACACATGGAGCTTCCTCCTGTCACTTGCCGTAGCCTCTGGTGGTGACCGAAAAGCTGGGAGCAGCTCTTGTTCTAGTCTGGGACTAAATATGCTGGCTTCTGCAGATCTCCCACTCAGGAAGCACCTGAATAGCCATCCTGGGTCTCCTACACTGTAGAGCAGAGCTACTCCTGTACTCCTGCAACCCTTGAACGCCACTTCATCCTTGCTCTTGCCATTGCCACGGCTTCCTGATGCAGGATGAGGGATCTGCCCCCTAACAATAGAGGGGTTAATGCTGCTTTTCAGATCCCAACTCAGAGGATGGAGCGGACAAGCTCTTGAATCGCAGTGCAAACCAGGCAGCTCTATGGAAAACACCTTGTACTAAACAGGGATTTTGTATCCAATTGCAGAGTGACTACTTTGACAATGGAACAGTGGCATGTGCCAGCAGTTTTTGTTGAACTTTTAGGGCTATGGCTTCTCATGTGGAAATGGGGAGTTTGGGGTGCTTTTTCACTGGGTAAACCTGTCCCAGACGTCCTTTTGGGTCTCGGTAGTTAGAAGAGGCTGAATAGTGGAAGGTGAGGAAGTCCAGCAAATATTTCTCTTCCTTCTGCCTTCTCTCTTTCCCCTCCCTCCCTTTTGTCCTTTCTTCTCTTTTCCTTCATCTTCAGAAGTCTCCCAGCACTGGGCATTCACCTCTGGATTATCGTATAGCTCTTCAGGCATTTTCTGGAATATACCTACACTTCCCAGCATGTCTGGTGAGATGCAGCAACACAGTATTGCAGCAGAAGTAAGGAAAGAATGTAATCCAGAGAGCCAACAGCTGTGTCCTGTGTGTGTGAACAGTGAGGACTGTCACTGATGTTACAGCTTGAAGAATAAAGCCATGGTGCTTGATTCAGTGCCACAAGAGGCCAAGACAGTTTATTTGTCTTCAGGTCCTAAAAACATTTAAGATTCACCAGTTCCTTTGATTTTTGCGTGGTAATATTTCACTTCTCTGTAAGTTTTCCCATTGCAGTTTGCACTCCAACTGGCAGTGTGTGCAGGATTTCAGTCCAGCTTTCATATGGCTCTTCCTGCCTATCACTGTTAACACAAAGCCCTTCTGAGAAGAGCTGAAGTCAGATCCCCTGATGGGGAAAATTCCCCTTGGTCTACTGCTTCCAGCAAAGCTTTGCTCTCTTACACCAACCCAGAATCTGGCCTGTGCCTGGCTACAACAACTGGAGCACTTCCTGAGCCCATGGGACCAGTGTACTGTAAGCCTCTGTAATTTCAGGGCAGAAGAAATCCTTAGAAGGAAAACACCATAGGAACATGCCATTATTCTAATGGCCATTATTTTTTTCTCATGAGACAACTAAAATCTGCAAAACTAGCTACCTTCTGGAGGGTGCTACTGCCATTAGTGCAGAAACACATCATGTAGCTGGGTGGGTACACGGGGGAGACACAGCAGCAACAGCAAATGTGCATGAAGCTTTTAGCAAGCACCAGCACAGAACCTCTCAGCCCAAGAGCTGTAGTGATCCCAGCGATTTACTGTCCCCAAGTGCAACTAGACTTCCTACAAGCAGTCGAATGAATGGCTTTTGTCAGTGTCTCCTCCCAGCTACCTCACTGCAGCAGGAGGCACTGGGGAGGGAGTGACATTTCCATTCCAGTAATGAAATCTTCTTGGCATTGCTCCAGTCCCCCAGGAATTCCTATCAGAAATGCAAATGACTTGGGGGGGAGTGAAGATTAGAGTTTGCAATGGAATTATATGAGCTTGTTGTGCCTCAGTTTCTCCATCCACCTCCTGAGGATAGCGCAGTTTCCCTGCACTCCTCCGTTTAGCCAGGTTTCCAGAGTGTTGCAGGAGCTGCTGGGCAAGTGCTGCACGCTGATGGCTGTGGCAGAGCTAAGAGCTGCATCGTGTTGTAACGATATTGCTCCTTATGGCGCCTTTCAACCCAGATTCGCACCGTAGCTCCCTCCTACGAAAAGGCAGCGCCAGATTTTTTAAAAAACTGTTTGTAAGTGACTTTTTCCACGCCGTGCTGGAAATCCTGTGGCAGCAGAGATCTCCCTCCTAAGTTCTCTCCCTACTTTTCCGCTAGCGGAAAAGTGGTCAAGGCCGAGGCGATCCTGCTTGAAGGGCACGGGTGGATCTCCTCACCTTGCCGGTGCTCCTCCACAGCTCAGCCGCCGGGATGGGATGACCGGCATCCCCGGAGCCAGGGGCCGAACGGTGAGGAGAGTGTGGCCGAAGGAAGGAGCTGGAGAGGGCCGGCCGAGGGAGATGGGGCCGGGGGTGCTGTGTACATGAGGCGGGGCTCTGCTCATCCCGGCAGAGCCTCGGCTTGGGGGGGGCTGAGTCCCGGTGGTGGCCCCAAGTCCTCCCGCGCTGGGGAGCTGGACGGTGCGCCGGGGCTCTAGAGGGGCCACATGCAGGTAGGGGGATAAGCGGTGCCCCGGCAGCTCCCGCGGATGTGGGTCACCCGCTCCCGGCGCTCTGGAAACCAGGCCGCCCGGCGGAGCAGCCCTCGAGGGGCACCTCCTCCACACACCTCCTCGACCGCTGCCGCCCCGCCCCGCCCCGTCCCGCCCTCCCGAGAGCTCGGAGCCCCGGTCCCGTCCT
>VZRS01007687.1:1346642-1401499 GCA_013398055.1 Ifrita kowaldi | reverse complement strand
TCATGCATATTCATGAGCGTGATGTCAGAGGGGGAGCACAGCGCGCGGTGACCGCCCGAGAGCGCCATTTCCTGAAGGAGGCGGTGGCGGCTGGGCAGGGATGGACGGACGGACGGACTGACGGACGCGCGGAGTGGCGCCGCGGCGGCCGAGCCGGCAGGGGGAGATCGCCCCGCGGCGGCGACCGGACTGGACCGGANGGGCCGGAGCATTTTGCCGCTCCCGGCCGGGCACGGGCGGCTCCGCCGCGTTTGTGGAGCCAGCGACGTGGCGCTCGGGTGCCGGCGGGGAGCCCGGGCTGTGCGAGCCTCGCCCGCCTGCGAGTAGAGTAGCGAGTAATCCTCCCCGGTGTTTGCGGAGGCATTGCTCTGCTGTGTGCCTAGCGCGGGCCGTCGCCGAGGAAAGCCGGGCGCTAATGCATTCCTGAGTGGCTTTTGTTGTTTTTTTTCCCTCGTGAGCTCATTTTCCGAAGTTTCACCCCCCAGTCGGCAGGGAAAGGCAGCGTGCTGGAGCGTCTCGGCGCCCCGGCCAACCTCCTCCCGACTTCAGCGGGAGTTTGGGCTCCGCGCTGTATGTGGAGCGATGTGCGTGCAGTGAGACGGAGCTGGGGGAGGCTGTGGCACCGGCTGGATCGCTAGATCAGTGTCCTAAGGAATCTGAGGAGCAAAAAGCCTTTACCCCGGCATGCATGAGCAGACGTCTTCCTCTCTCTCCACTCCCAACATCACAAACAACGTATTCTGTTCCTAGGCAGTAAAATATTCAGAGGTAGCAAGTTAAAAAAACAAACAAACAGATGTGTCATGTATTTTGACATCTAGTGTGTTCACTTGCTGTCAATTCAGACAACTGCTTGAAAAGAAATTTAATACAGTTTTATTTCCTACCTATACATTTCACAATCTGCAGCTCTTACAGGTAGGCTTGGCAGAACCTATTTGGATGAAATTATTTCTTGCACAGTCAAGAATGTTGTCAGATGAGAAATATTGAGTGGGAGAGTAAAATGAGGAATAGGTGGAAATTAAAATCCGTATTTGCCTCCTATGTGATTCTTCCTGATACCTGCAGGAAGAGATGCTGCAGCCGAAACTGCATTTTTGACCTATGAAGTTATTAAAGATACCTGATCTGTAATTCTTCATTTTGGTTGATATGTTGATATTGATGGAGGGATTATACTTGGACAATATGTACAACTCTGACTGAACACTTGTACTGTATGTTAATTTCCTACATCATTGATTTCTATGCAAACTAAAAACCATAAAGGATCTCTAACAATATTTCTTTGTTTAATTTGTGGCTCTTTCAGCAGGGCAGTCTGAAGGATGCTGAGTAGTTTGATTTTCCATGAAGGCACCTGTAATGAAAATGTCTGTCAGTTTGTGTGTGTGTTCAGCAGCCTGACTACATCAGTTTTCTGTAACACAGAGAGAGCTGCTGTGAAGCTTTCGTGTTATATTCCAGTATTGTGAGTGGTGAAAGGGAGGATGCTTTCTGGCATGCACTGGGACATGTCGTTTGTGTTACGTTTGAGTTAAGTAATGCAAGGTTAGATCATCCTCACGCAAGGTGATTAAATCCTTAGCCCAGCAAACGAGCTGTAGCAACTAAACTCAAATGGTCAGCTCGTCCATTTCCCAGTGCTCTCTGTGAATTTGCTAAATGAATAACAGCAGATAGAAAGGCAAAAGACTGAGTGTGGGGAAACCAGCTGGGGCGTCTCATTAAGGAAAGGAATAAAGACCTTCTGCCTGTGTTCTGGGTTTGCTCCTAGACCACTGGTACTCATCTGGATACAGGCTGCTGGTGGCAGAGCGCTGGCTGGTCACACAGTGCTGGTTCCCCTTCTCCCAGCTGTTACAACCACACTGTGAGTTCCTCTGCTGCTCTTCTGCCCTGTGAGGTGGTGCCCTCATGGCTGTGGGAGGGTGGCGTTTTGGCAAGAAGGGAAGCGGCACATCCTAAGTCTGTGTTGGATCACTGGTAAGGCTGTGACAGGGTTTGAGAGCAACAGGGCTGCTCACTTAGCAGCGCTTTCTGACTGGCTCTGTGGGCTAGCAAGGCATCCTGTGAGAAGCTGACCAACCAGTGAACTGGGTGAAGTTGTAATGTACTGCGATACATGGTCAGGCAAGAGTGATGGAGTAATTTTTCTCTGAAGGATGTGGAGTCCACTGCCAGGGCATAATACTGGACTAGGCTAGACCCGTTCTGGTCTGTCAGTCCTGTGCTACTGCATAGGGAATAGCCACTCTCCCTAACAAAACTAACTTTACATTTATTTTCTACCTTCCTGCTTTCCCACGGTCTCCTTTGATCTTCTGGTTCCTCCTTTATAGGCCTGTCTTTCTTAAATGCACTTAGATAGTTGGCTTCTGTGTCTTCTCATGGTAACAAATTCCATACATTCGCTTCTGCTTGGGGGAAACACTCCCCATCCACCCACGTATGTAACAGTGCTCCGGGCCAAATTCTGATCGCTTCTGTGTCAATATAAACCTGAGCAGCTTCACCAGCTCTGGCCCTGCTGCTTTGGGGTCACAGTGGTGTAGCTCTGGGTACAATGTGGTCCTTTGGCTGGCTGAAGGGTCCTCCAGGCGGCTCGTTTAGCACACACCCACGTCACGCGACAGAAATATCTGTTCTCTAAACAGTTCTGCTCCTCAGTGAGGGATGCTGTGGAATAGGCTTTGCTTTCATGGGTTTTGCAAATTGTAGAGAAGCTTTCTGTAATGCAGGAGAACAGTGTATGCTGAGTAACAAGACATAATTGATTCTTTCTCATATCCAAGCTCTTTACAAATGCATACAATGGAACAAGCATGATGATTTCTTAGCAGCAGAAGAGCACCGTAGCTTAAATTCAGGCCTGGGGAAAAGAGGGGGGTGTGGTAGCGTGTTGAGCGGATGCAGTTAGCACTGCTGGATCACTGACACGGCGAAGCTCCCGGCGTTTCTGTGCGTCTCTGCTTGGGCGCTGCTCTGCAGAACATCACCCTGCTGTTGCACGAGTTGAAAAAATCCCCATGTACGCACTGAACCACCACTTTTCTCCAGCAACTGCGCTTTCAGTGCTTGCATTTGCCTATTGCTTAGCAGACATAGTAGAGCAGTGCTGAGACTAACACACTCCTCTGCAGCGTGTGCTGGTAGGGTATGTAATTCCAGACCACCAACCTAGAGTAATTTGCTGTACTCCAACCCCCCTTCTTCTGGGGGTGGGGCGGAGTAGTATTTTTTTTTTAGGTATGAAATTTACAGGACCTCCAATCAAATTAAAGGTGTCCCAGGGTCAACCCGTGAAACTAAATTGCAGCCTCGAGGGAATGGAAGATCCCGAGATGTTGTGGATCAAGGACGGAGCAGTGGTGCAAAGCGTAGACCAGGTGTACATTCCAGTAGATGAAGAACACTGGATCGGCTTCCTCAGGTACAACAGATGCAGAGAAGGAAGAATATCGTGGAAACTATTGCACAGTTTTCTGCTGTCAGCTATATCTCTGCAACTGCAGTGCCCTCAGTGGGGCAGGGTCCTGTGGTCTGCAGTTCACTGTGTGGCAAGGGCATAACTGAGAGCAGAACTGAAGCCACTGAACACTGAGATTTTATCCACTAGAACCATACTGGTTTTCTGACTACTGTGGGGACAGGTGCTTTGCTAATGCTTGTGATGCTCGAGACGTGACTTCAAGGTGAAAGGATGTTCTTGCTTTGTTTGCTCATCTTGTTCTGCCGTGCAGCAGTATAAATAGGTTTTCTCTCTCGCACTCATCCTGTTCTCTTACTCTCTCTTTTGAACTGTCAGTCTGCCTGAAGGGTGAGGATTGTTGATTGAAATGAGACTCCCAGGACTACATCCCCTTCCTTTCTCTGGGGAGGAGTGTTTGTCCTCTGAACCATCCCTGATTCATTTTGCAGTGAATCCTAATTCATTCCTAATACATGTACACTACATAGTATCAGTCCTGCCCCATTCAGAGGCACAAAACTCTTGTGCAAAGCAGATCTCTGTGCTTTTATTCCAGCAGAAGAGGGATGTCAGTTAGTTTGGGAAGTACTGAGTTAAACAAGACCCAAGGTTCTGCTCTGTCTNATAGTAGAGCAGTGCTGAGACTAACACACTCCTCTGCAGCGTGTGCTGGTAGGGTATGTAATTCCAGACCACCAACCTAGAGTAATTTGCTGTACTCCAACCCCCCTTCTTCTGGGGGTGGGGCGGAGTAGTATTTTTTTTTTAGGTATGAAATTTACAGGACCTCCAATCAAATTAAAGGTGTCCCAGGGTCAACCCGTGAAACTAAATTGCAGCCTCGAGGGAATGGAAGATCCCGAGATGTTGTGGATCAAGGACGGAGCAGTGGTGCAAAGCGTAGACCAGGTGTACATTCCAGTAGATGAAGAACACTGGATCGGCTTCCTCAGGTACAACAGATGCAGAGAAGGAAGAATATCGTGGAAACTATTGCACAGTTTTCTGCTGTCAGCTATATCTCTGCAACTGCAGTGCCCTCAGTGGGGCAGGGTCCTGTGGTCTGCAGTTCACTGTGTGGCAAGGGCATAACTGAGAGCAGAACTGAAGCCACTGAACACTGAGATTTTATCCACTAGAACCATACTGGTTTTCTGACTACTGTGGGGACAGGTGCTTTGCTAATGCTTGTGATGCTCGAGACGTGACTTCAAGGTGAAAGGATGTTCTTGCTTTGTTTGCTCATCTTGTTCTGCCGTGCAGCAGTATAAATAGGTTTTCTCTCTCGCACTCATCCTGTTCTCTTACTCTCTCTTTTGAACTGTCAGTCTGCCTGAAGGGTGAGGATTGTTGATTGAAATGAGACTCCCAGGACTACATCCCCTTCCTTTCTCTGGGGAGGAGTGTTTGTCCTCTGAACCATCCCTGATTCATTTTGCAGTGAATCCTAATTCATTCCTAATACATGTACACTACATAGTATCAGTCCTGCCCCATTCAGAGGCACAAAACTCTTGTGCAAAGCAGATCTCTGTGCTTTTATTCCAGCAGAAGAGGGATGTCAGTTAGTTTGGGAAGTACTGAGTTAAACAAGACCCAAGGTTCTGCTCTGTCTTTTTTTATGCATTAAAAGAGTTTGTACAGGCAAACATACCAACACCATGAGAGCTCAAAACTGTTGGCTGACTGAGAATCGCTCTTCGCTGAGCTCTGGCTTCATCTCCTGTTAGGTTTCTTGGATTGACATTGCACAGAGTCTCCAGTTCCACCAACTAAAAGTCTTTGTGTTAAAGCTTGTCTGTTAGAAACATTTTAGTAGGAAAAAACATCTGTGCACATAAAACTATTGCATAACATTATGTTGTGGAAACAGTTTGTCTTGAAACTATACTGTTTACTTCCCCCCAGTTCCACTAGTTAATGCTGCCCTTCACAATCTCAGTCTAATCTCCTTTCTTGTCTCTTGTTTTACTCCACTGAGAACTCTCTGCAGCACCAGGGATAAGTTAGGGTGCTAAATCTGGATGTATCTGAATATTTTTCTCCTTTCTCCTTTCTTCTCCTAAAGAAATCATTTCTACCACCCACGTGTGACTCTCCGCTGTGATCACTGTGTTTCAGAACATGGGCAGGACAGCTGATGCCATTTGAAGGTCCAGCTCTGAAAATCGGGCTGTAGTGGGTCCATTTTGTGCATTTCGGCAAACACTCTCCCTTTTCTGTCTTCCTTCCTGAGACGTCCTTCCCCTTCTCCAAGGAGGACTGCTAGCGTTAGAAAGGTGGGCATCAGCTCTGCGGAGGATCCCTGCATGGCAGCAGACGCATGGCTGCGCGTCCCGCGGGGAGCAGTCAGCACTGGTGCATTGACAGGCTCTCAGAGTCACACAAAGGTGCCTTTGGTAGCTGAGACCTTCTTGCTTTGGGACCAAATTCTGCCCTTGCTCACCATGCACCAGCATAACCCCTTGAAATCACAAACTGGGAGGCCCAAGGAGTTTTGCAGAGTGAGCCACTCTTGGGATCAGGATAGCACTGAGCGCAGTTGAGGCGAGGGAGGCCCTTTTCTGACCCATCTGTTCTCACATGAGGCTGTTGCCGGTCCTGTCACCTGAGGCAAAGCAGTCGAGCTCGCTGGCAGTTTGCACTGTGGAGTTTCCTGCTAGCTCAGATGTTGTAGGCCGAGCTGTCGCACTTGAAGGCTACCTAGAGTCATGACTCAGGATTGAGATGACCCCTTCCTATCCTCAGAGGACACAGATGACTGGTTTTTCTGCGAGGATGTTTTGGAGGAAGGCTGTCTGCTCTGCAAGGACTCTCTCCACCCACTTTAGAGAGGAGCCTCCCATCTCTGCTGTTTTGCCATGTGCTTTGTGCTGGCTGGCTGTTGATCTCCTCCCCAGAGCTGGCTGTGTCTCAGTGGGTGTTTTCCATGCATCTGGTTTGCCAAACACTGGAGGGTCCTTTGGGGCAAAAACATGCTTTATCCACATAAAATATCGATATGGCTTTTGACTTTTTTCAGCTTGAAATCCGTCGAGCGGACAGATTCTGGGAAGTACTGGTGCCAGGTTGAGAACGGGGGGAAGAAGGAAGAATCACAACAAGTGTGGCTCATAGTGGAAGGTAAGGAGGAGTAGTAGTGCTGGTTTCCTTTCAGGGCTGACCCACCAACATGCTCTAGGTTGAAGTGGTGAGAGCAGATTGCTCCAGTGACAGGCTTCTTGGCTCTGAACCATAGCTGCTAACTGCAGGGAGATTGCTACAGAGCAGGAATAAGAAACAGGAGAACTGCTTCAAAGAGCAGAGCTGTCAGTTCACTGCCTTCTGGTTTTATTTTGGCATGTTAGGAAACAATTCTTTTCATGCAAACACGTTTCTTTCCAGCTTCTAAATCCATTGTTGTGGTCATCTCTAAGTAATTCATAGAATGGTGAATAGTTCAGGTTGAAAGGGATCCATGGGGCTCATCTGGTCCAACCCACTTCTCAAAGCAGGGTCACAGCCTGTTTCTGTGTATCAGCCAGACATGTCTTTGTGGGCAAGGTACAGTTTTAACCCAGTTGTGAGCTTTGTGAGAAGTGCTGTACCTCAACACTTCATAGCTGTGACTGCTCCATGTGGCACTCTTCTGTCCAGGGTTGTCTGATAAGAACAGCTTCTGCATGGCTGCCCAAAAGTCACCCAAGGCAGTGTGGATTGGTGGCTTCTTACTTTCTCTACCTTTATTTCCCTTGAGCCATGATTCTGTTAGATCCTCATAAGCTACTAGTCATAGGATGGCTTCATATTTGGTGAAGAAATTGACAAGAACAGTGCATTTGCAGCAAGAAGTAGTTTTTGGGATGTATTTGGTAACATTTTGGGCCAGAGGTGAATTGACAGTCCTCAACAGGGGGGAGCAGGGGGCGTGTCGTGGGAGGTGATGTGGTCTGGGTGTTTTACAGCGAAGGTCTTGCTCACTCAGAGCATGGAAACATTCTTAGCAGCTCTCACAAGAAGAGTAACACATTCTGCCTTCCATAAATCCCAGGCTTTTGTCCACCTAAATTTTCAGGTGTAGTTTCAACTGGAGAACGTTGTTTACAGCTTAAAACACTCTCTTGTGCAGAGTTTCTGTTTCTATCCAGTTACCATGGCCTGCTCCAGAGATGGCTGTATTTGCATGATGGGTGCATTAGGAGTGACCGAGTAACTCAGTGTGCTAAAGCTGTCTGAAGAAAACATGCTGCTCTTCTGGACTGCACAGGCAAACAGTATCAAAGTCACAAAAAACCAGCTGCAGTTAGGTAAGGTGGAGTGTGTTGAGACTGAAGGCCAAAGCTTACAGCAGAAGTGAAAAAAATGCAACCAGTTGCCTTTATAAGAAAAACAAGTATGGCAGAAGGTAGTTAAACTTGAACTGGGCATGTAGTCATGTGTAAAGGGACTTGGTGGATAAAATTAAAAATTAACAAGTAGTGATAAGGGGTGGAGTTTAAAAAATGTGTCAGCTGTTAGCATAAGAACACGCCTGGGAACACAAAAGCCTATCAGACCCACCTTCACTGTTATCTCTATGTACTTCTTCCTGGGACGTGCCAGCTTTGTGTAGCAGTGGTTGCTCTATTGATAACAACTGTCCTCTGACTGAGAAAGGATCTTTACTCTGGTGATTTGCAGCCTTCAGAAGGTGCTGAGATGCTTCAGTGTGGCACACAAACAAATGTGAACTATTGGTGATCTAACTTTAAGTCAGCTTGACTGGATTTCTATGCTGTATAATATCTGCCTTGAGATCTGCTTAGGTGATCTGTATCTGCCAGATTTTCTAGCAATGGTATTTGAACTGTCTGTGTAATAAAAATGTTTGATCTTATGAAACACTTCTTAGAATTTACAAGAACAAAATTATTTTGAACCTGTTTCCTGCTTTAGAAACTAATCTCTGGCCTTACTGAGAATATGATAGTGTTTGATGCCTGGAGAGGTGATCTCAGAGGCGCACTGTGGGGTGTTCAAGACGGATTATGTTTCTTACGGAGCTTTCCATCTGAAATTACACCTCTGACTATGTGGCTGTTCCTGGGGCTGCTAGCCCCCATTGTGGCTACAGTCAGAGACCAAGCCACACCTGTGGGGAGACATTCCCCTGAATTAGCACTGTCTCGAAACCGAGCAGTACATAAAAATCAGCCTTATAGGTCGGATGCTGGCTTGGAAGGGGGAATAGGTGGGATCATTTCCTTGTTTTGCCACTGATTGCCTGGCTACTGGCTGCTCAGTGCCTCCATGGGGCATCTGTGAAAGGGACGTACTGGCACTCACCTCTTGTACCAGGAACTGAGAGGCTAAATGTGTCACAGGCAACGAGCTGTCCAGGTAACCTACGGACAGAGGCCGGGTGAGTTCCTCAGCTGGATGAGTCACTCCCTCAGCTATGAAAGTTTTTAATTGTGGTCTTGTCTGCTCTGTTTAGCTGCTCCCAAAGTGAGAAAACCTGCCGAGCTGGGCAGGATCTTCCTGAAAGTTTACCTTGGGTGTCATGACAAATGGACAGGAGGCAGGGATCCTGCTCACAGGTAGAGAAATGGTGATTATTTTCCCTTCTAATCCTCCTCAGAGAAGGAGAGCAAAGCAGGCCGAGATGTCACAGCTGGTATCTCAAAAGCTTACTCATTTTTATTGTTTACGTGTGAATGCAATAAATAAATGAAGTAAAATACGTCAGCAAAAACAAGCAGTACGTCATGACGATGGATATACCTGTCCTGAACATTAGCCTTTGCACAGACAGGCACTGTCATTCCTCAAGAGACTTGGATTTAGACCTGTTTTAGTCTGTTTGTTTACTTACTACTCTGAAGGAAGGAGGCAAGGAAGGCACAAAGGAACTGCCACCTGAAAGACACGAACAGTGACTGCACAGTCAGTGAAAGACTGAGGAAAGCACTTTTGGCTGTAGCTTGGGGGAAAATGTCAAGCATTAGGCTTCTAAATTCCTGTTTAGGCACCTGTATTAACTGCCTGCTGGTGGAGGTGCTCAGCATCTGCCACACCAGTGCAAGCCCTTGGGCCTTTGGCCAGGGACAGACTGTGTAATTTCAGCATGTGAATGCACAATGTTGTCAGTTCCTTTGTTTCTGTGAGGCAACAGATCGGCTTCCAGAACATGCTTTTTCCAGCTGAGAATACCTGATTTTGGGGTAAGTGCAGTTGGTAGTAGCAGTGCTTAACACACAAAGATTTCTGTATAGAAGGGAACTGAACATTTCTCTGGGCCTTCAGCTCTTCCACCAATCACCAGAAGTACATACTGGCTGTCCTGCATGGTCAGCACTGGTGCCGATGGCTGGCGAAATTTGTGCTCCTGGTTTGGAGCACTGAAACCGCGAGAGTTTTCACGTTGCCCACAAGAGGAACCACATCTCTTAATGGGTCGGATTACACTCAGCTATTGCCACTTAGAGATGACCTAAGGTAGGTAGCATTGCAGCTGCATTTCACTCCCCATGGGCCTAATCGGAGACCTGTTGTACCAAGCAGGAGTCTTTCCATGGTGGGGAACAGATAATTACCGAAAGAGCTGTGTCCGTGGATAGCCTACAGCTCTGAAACAAATTACCCCTGACTCCAAGGCAGCCTGGTTGTCGTGGTGTCAGAGTGTGCTGGAAGGCATCTCCAGTCAATTAAGCTCCAGAGAGAGCATTGTAAATGCTCCCAGTCTCTCACCGCGGGGATTCTTTCCTCATTCATGGGTTTGTTAAAGCCGGTAGTTCAACACTTTCTCAAGCTTCAGATTTTAATGCATGGCAAGAAATATCTGCAGCTGCATTAGCTGTCGTTTAAAGTGGTGTCTGGTACCACTAAAGTTATTGACTGTTGCCTCTTTAAACTCCGATCTCTCCAGCTGAAAAATTGAGAAAATACTACCGCTAAAAGCTGTTTCCTAGGGGAGTCTTGAATTGAAAGTGGTTTTTCAAAGGCATTGTGGGAAGCAAGCACTCTTTCTCTCTGACTTCTAGTGGAAGTATTTAGGCACTCGTGCCCTGAGGTGATCCAGCATATCTGGCCCTTGGTTTTTGTGAAGGGCTTAGAGGGCGTCGGATTCAGCATAGCAGCTGGACAGATGGGTGTCCAGTGTTGGGCACTGGTATTAGTGGAAATAAACAAGGGGCAGTTGCTCCAGTTATTGCCAATTGTCTGTTGCTTTTCCAGGTGTGCCCTACTTTACTGTGGAACCTGAGGATGTGTCCGTGTCCCCTAATGCCCCATTTCATATGGCCTGTGCTGCTGTTGGTCCCCCTGAACCAGTGACAATTGTCTGGTGGATGGGAGACTCTAGAGTGGGGCTTCCAGACGTCTCCCCCTCCATCTTAAATGTGTCAGGTAAGGCTGCTGCCACTGCAGGGGATCACTTTGAGCATCAGAATAGGAGGAGAGCTCTCTTCTGATCATGCTTTGTACATTGGGTAGCCAAATAGTGTGGGAGTGGTGTTTAACTGCATTAAGGGCTGAGTGGTCATGATCACATACAAAGATTATCTCGAGGGGTGATGGTTGCTCAGTGTGTTTTTTGCTGGCCTGAGGCACACAAGCTCGTGAGGCACACACAGTTTGGGTGTGACTGGCACTCTTATTAAAGATGGTACTGAACAGATGACATTGGGTGAACATGTACTGAACAGACATTGCGTGTCTCTTGTTCCATGTCGTGGAGGGTGTTCATGGTTATATTGAGTGACTCTGTTGGTGCCATTTCTCTTGGAACTCTGCAAGCATTCACATGTAACAGATGCCATCCCCTCCTCCTGTGCACAGTCCTGTCACACGCTGTTTTCCCCTCTCTTACCCACTCCCATCTCTGTTCTTGCAGGCTTGCTGGATGCTCTTGTCATTAAAATCTGACTGCCTCATGTAATTGTTTGACACTTCAAGAGTGATTGTATCAGTGCTCAAGTGGGCTGGTTGATACGCTTCAAGACCAAGGTTTGCCCCAGAGCAGAGCTTTCCCTAGTGGGGTCAGCAGAAAAACTCAGGAGCCAGTAGGTGTTAGGGCCTCTCTTCAGACCACTTTTAGAAAAGGGTGATATATATCTCTACCAGGAACTGACTGCAGCTATTCGTGTGGTTACCTCTTAAAAGTAACTTTATTCTAGTTAGTTGTCCAACAGCCTTGTGTTATGTTTTCTGTTTGCTGCTGTTTTATTATTCTCAGCAGCCCTGACCCAAAGTTGAACTAGTTATTTAGAAAGAAAAGGTTTTACAAGTAAGAGCCATGTCTTGGGCCTCTTTATCGGTGTTAATACAGTTACATCCAGGGTGAGTTTTTGTATGTCTTTGGCCATCCTTTGAGCTATCCAGTCCTATTCAGGCTTCCCTCAGAACCTTATTTAAACGCAAATCAAAACACAATTTGTGATTTGAAATGGTTTTAATAATCTGCTCCCTCTCTTATGTAGCCACCGATGCTGTTCTAAGTTGGAAATTAAAACTGCTCCCTTATGATATAATCTGCCTGTTGAAATGGAAACTGAAAAGATGGATAGTGAAGAGAGAAAAGACAATAAAAAAAATAAGTCACTCTTCCTCCACTAAACTCATCCCACGGTGCCTCACAAAATTTCTGTTGTTGGGGCGCAGTGGCTTGGAGGCCTGAAGAAGGACATCTACTCCTAGTGATTCTGCAAATTAATTGCTATTTTACATATTGTCATCGGCAATTTGTTTTGCTTTCACTGTTCTTTGGGATGTCCCTTGGGCACATCCTCTTCCAGTGCACTTCGGGGTGTCCCTTGGGCATATCTTGTCTTTGCAGCTGAAAACATGTAGCAGGACACAACCTGCATGGTTGGATTACCAAAGCGTGTCAGAAAAGACAGGTGGTAAGAAAACAAGCATTGCTAGCTGAGGAAGGTATCACGCTCTGAAGAAAATAGTAACAAAGTACTTGGATAGAAAGCAAGCATTGAGAAGGTTCAGCAGTGTTGTATTTGGAAAGCACTGCTGGCATGGTGCTCGGGAACATGCAGTTCCTGGTTTGTGGTGTGTTTTGTATTTTCCTCGGGGCAGGGCTGTGTTAGGTTCTGTCTTGGGACAGGCCTACCAGGTCAGGTGCTGCTCTGCTGCGCTGCCTGGCCTTCAGCCTGCTGGCAGCATCTTCCTCTGGTTCACGGGGATGAGAATGACACTCCCTCCTCTCTTCCATTACACCTTCTTTGCAATGCTGTTAGTCTCAGGCTTGGGAGATGAATCAAAGGTCACAGACACTGTACAAGCTGCTGTGTGCAGCTCTGAAATGTTTTTCCTTCCTAAACTGTATGCCCACAGTGTGCCAATCTTTAACTTTCCTCGGACAGAGCCTTTTAAGGCAACTGAGGGCCAAGTCCAGTGACAGTAGTTGCTGGACACAGTTCTCCAGGCAGCCTTGCAAATCTATCTCAGTTCTGATTAATTTGCAATATCTATTTGGATCTTGGAGCAGCCAGACGTCAGTATGATGCCTTGGGATGGAGGGATGCTCACAGAAGACATTCTTACTTGTATCATCCCCGGAAAGTGTTTCAGTGCTGGTTCAGTAGCATTTAACTTCCACTTCCTGTGTGTGTGTCTTCGAAAGTCAGATGCAAGGTGAGGGACAGGTGGGCACTGACTAGCAATAGGCAGCATCAGATTGGAAGTTTGCCTGGGCTTATAGCCCAGTTAGAAGATGAATGTTGCTCAGGTGAAGGCTGAGGCCCAAAGCATTGGGCTTTGTGTAAGCCCCCAGTTCAGCACAATCCTTGCTCCAAAGATGCTCACCAGAATGTGAGGAGCAGACATCTACTACCTGAGCGCTGTGAGCTGCTGTCCTGACAGATTCATCCTTCTTTTTCAGTGCTTTCTGACACTTCCATGAAAGCTTGTCTACGTTGCCACAGTCCCTCCATTAAAAATGTGTTTAGCACATTAGTTACACTGAAATCTGCATGCCTTTGATTGGCACCCAGCTCACCCCTCCAACTGCCTGTGCAGCTTGAGCTGGATGTCACAAATAATTGAAATTCTGCTGAAGGTTGAAGCTGGATTATATAGCTGTTTCTGTTTCCTTTCCTTTTCTTGGCTGATCTCCAGGTATTAATCAAAGCACAGTTTTCTCCTGCGAAGCTCACAACGTAAAGGGATTGTCTTCATCTCGGACTGCCACTGTTCAAATTAAAGGTGAGAGACTGGGTGCAAGAGACTGGGCAAGGGCCTCGGATTTGCTCTCTGGGGAGGGAAAGTAGGGCTCCTTAATGCAAGGAGTTGCCTCAAAGCTGCCAGCACCAATTGGAGCTCTCAGCAGTCGAAACAATGCTTTGTGTTCTAACAGCAGTTCCCACTTCCTATGCAGGGCCATATCCCAGGCTGTTGAGAATAATCCACATCTGATTCAGGAGTGGAAATGTGATGTCAAATGACAGCTTTTCCTTGAAAAGGAGACAACTGGGGCAGTTAAACTGTTTGTGAGAGATGAAGCTGATATAAATTTGCAGCAGGGAAATCTTTCCCTCTTGGGAATAGATGGGTCTTGTTAGAGCTAAAGAGGCCATTACTTCTGCTTGCTTTTATTAGCATCACATTAGACGCTGAAAAAAGTCAAGGAATGTGATCAGCAGTGGCCAGTAAGGTCTGCTCATCCACACTGGGTTTATGAATTTTATTTTTTTAATTATTTGCTCTTCAAAAGCTCATTGACAGCAAATAATTCCTAGCCTGTGCGTGACCAGTTGCCATTTGGAAGTCTCCAGGCTGATGTGACATTTCCTTGGTTCCTCCAGGTGACTGAAACAGGGATAATCAGAGCAATCAGCTCTTCCCCTCCTTTTCATGTTGAGATGCTTCTGCATTTGAATTTTTAGTCGTGCTTTAATGCACTTTTAATTACATGATCATCAGTTCCAGGAGAGGCATGGCACAAAAATCATTTGTTCTGAGTGGTACCTTATTGCTCAGCACAAGTACAAGCAATTCTTTATGTCTGTATCAGTATCAGAACTCATAGTTGTAGTAGCTAATGTTCATTAAAGGACAGATCAAAATCCAGCTGTAATCTACTGCTCTTGGAGTGTGTTTTTGTTCAGGACATTGTGGTTACTGCTATGCCAAGAATGCAGAATGTTGGACTAGTAAGATTTATAGCTTAATTTAAAACCACTTGGAATTGTTGCCTTAAAGGCTTATCTACACAGGGGAGTTAGTTATTGTGGAATATGTCTTCTATGGATATTTTTATCCTGGGATAGAATTTAGTTCACAAAGCTATTACACTTTAAAAAATCTCATCAAGCCATAATTTGAAAAAACATTTTGCATGAACAAGCTTTTTAATTTTTTAGTGTTAATACAGATTATTATTTTTTTAACCATTAATAAGATGGAGGAGTAAAGACCTCACAATTCTCTCATTTCCCAGCAATTATGTTTAGCTGAAAAGTGCTCCTCAGGAGTCAGTCATCAGCTAATGAATCCACACAGCCCGTTTAGGAGGGACATACTGCCATTGCACACTTGTGTCACACACACGTTCTAGAGCTGAGAAAGAGCAAGCTTAAGTGATTCAACTAACATTGCACCAGTATGTAGCATGTCCTAGAGACAAAAAATCAGGTTTTGAACAGCAAGTCCAGTGCTGGAGTCGTAAAAGTTACATCTATAATACCTCAAAGATGTGTCTAAAAAAGTAGTTTAAATTTACCTAAGCGATGAGGCTTTTCTAAATAGAAAAAACTTCTAAGATCTAGTACAGCCCTGTTAAAATTAGAGCAAAGCTCCCCCACAGCAGAAATAGGGCAGGCCCAAATAATGCTTATTTAGTTCTGGATCCTATAAATGCACAGAATTCAATGAATTTACTCCTGGGAGTAGTTGTCTGCACATGCATGTTCAGGGCCTTCCTCTCTTACACAAACCCATCTGCTAATGAGGACTCTTAAATCTTTCTACCATTTATTAAACAATTAGTTTCTTCTGTGTTTCCAGAGGCAAATATTTTTGCTAGGACGTTGACAAACTGTTAACATTTCTTCCTATTTGCTCCTGTTGTTGTTCATTATCTATTCTCTGTAGTGCCCACAATGTGCTGGGTGTACTCCAAGCAGAAAATTACTGTTATTGTAGCCCACAGTCCCCAGCCATGTACAAAGCCCCATTGTTCAGCCTCTCTCTAAGCACAGAGGAAGTTAACTCTCATTATGTTAACACTCAAGGTCCTGTTTTCTGACAGGCTCTGCTCTCCTTTATATGTGCAGCTAACACTTTTAGGGTTGTATCCCGTGTTTCAGAGCACAACAGGAAACAGCCGCCCACAGTTTTTTCCCAAGAGATGGTGGGGAAATGCATCTGGCCCTTCTACAGCTCGCAGAGTTAGGGGAAGGTGCTAGCAAGCCTGCCCTCCTCAGCCACTGTCTCATTTACACAGGGAGGGGGTGTTCTGGCTGTTGATTATTTACTCTCCCTGGTGGCACAGCACGTACCTCCTTCGGGCCTACCAGCCTGCGTTGAAAATCACATGTTGCTAAACCCAAAAGTTACAAGTGTGTCTGCAAAACCTTGAGCTATGGACAATGTTTCAGCAATACCCAAGTAAGCAGTAAAAGCAGGATTTTTTCCCCATAAAGCGCTTACAAGCCTGAACACTGACATCAAAAGAGAATGAAACAAAGATGCAGGAAAGTCTTAAGTTAACTCACAAGGAACTCATTGCCCAGCTTTCATCCCAGACCCTTGGTCTGCTGCCCCACCTCCCACCCACACACCGTGTCCTTATCTAGGTGGCAGGCCCCTGCCCTGGGTCCTGGTGACTGGTTAACCAGACAAGAAAGGCTTTATAGGGTTAATCTGTGTCACCATCTATTCCTCTCCTCCAGGCCTTCTGCAGAGACCTGGGCGTTTGGGCTCTGCATTTCTCTTGCAAGATGGCCCTGTGGAGATGCTGAAGGCAGCAGTATTGTGATTGTCCTTGGTGCAATGAAATACAAGGATGCTCTGGCAGGGTAAAAGATGCAGCTGGAGAAATCCTGGCTTGCAATTACTTTTCCATTGCTGCTTTCTGATGGATGCAACTCAGGAGACGTGGCAAACTCAATCTGCAGGCAGAGCCTCGTCCTGAGGATGGGTTTTTGGAAGAGGACTCCTGAGGGTACAATTTGTTGAGGTGCTGCAGGAAAAGTATTACAGCATCTGTGTAAAATTTTTTAAAATGAGAAAAAGGTCAGGGGAGAGGTTAGTATTCATGAAGCTGCTAATTTTGTCAGGAGTGTCAGGAGGTGCCTGAATGAAAACTCAGAGGTGAAAAAGAGATGGTGAGCAGAAGGATAGGAATTAACTATGTGAAATTACAGTGAAAGGAAAGGAGAAGTCAAAGGGAAGCGTCAAGGATCCTGAAAGGAAGCCAAGCAGTTTGGTGCTGTGCTGTGGTGGTAGGAAGCACCAGCATGTGATTAACTGTCCAGTCTTGGAATCCTGATTTTGTTCCTGGCCCTGCCCTTAATTTGTAGAGTGGTATCAACCATGTGGCAGGCACCCCCTTTGGCTTGAATTTCCCCTCTGTAAAACAGAATTTATTCATCCCAAGCCTGAGGAGGCAGTTTTCAGTCCAGGCTCTGTCCCAGGGTGTTTCAGTGGGAGTCTGCAATGGACACTTGGAGGCAGCACAAAGCGGTCTACTGCAAATCCAGCTCCAGGGTATTCAGGTCACTACAGCAAACCACCCTCCACCTGGTGCTGGCAGAGCTGGTGTCAGAGGCTGGACTGAAAACCCGAGGTGGGATTTTAAAGCCCTGATTTAGTTCACAATGTGGGTCCACAGGCAGCCCTGTGCAGGGCTGAGTCATGTGCTGCAATGGAGGGGGCAGGGAAGAGAGCTGAGTAGCAAAGGTGTGAACATCACACACTGGCATTGCTATCAAAGAGATCAACCCAGCTGCCTGTGTGCATCCAACAAGTGTGCTGGACAATGAGAGAATGTCTGACAATAGCTTGTTCAATGTTAAAATAATAGTTTCATTCACAACAGTCGGGGACACTCTCTAAAGATGTGATATTGTACCACATTTCTGTTAGCGATTTCATTGCATAATTTTTAGCCTCAAGCCTCTTCCATTCCCATGTGAATACCTGCTCAGTTCTGTGTACACTGAAAGGTCTCTTTGTTTCCTTCCTAGCCATGCCTCTCCCGCCTCTCAATGTAACTGTGAGCCAAGTCACCAGCAGCAATGCCAACGTGGTCTGGGTGCCAGGATTTGATGGCCGCGCACCCCTCCATTCTTGCACTCTCCAGGTATGGCCTCTCTGGGTTGTGCCCTGCCCTGCATGAATAACAGGACTCTCCTGAGCCACAACATTTCCTGGGCCATCGTTTGCTCTCCCATCTTATTAGCAGTGTTTCAATTCTTACTTCACAGCCTTAAAGCATAAAAACTTAACAGGAGGCAACTTGGGGCATATATAGGTGCCAAAGTGCAGGCCACGAACTTCGTGCTCAAAAGTTAAGTGTTAAAAACTGGCCACATTCTCCTTGCCAGCAGGTTATCACCTCAGTTGCTTTGTGGCAGCCACTCCATGCAGGTCATTACGCTGCAGCACACATGAAGCACACAGCACTCTGTGGGAAGTGCCCTTGGGCAGCTGTGGCTGCAGGGTGCTCACTCTTCCTGCATGGAGTGGTGGCCCGTGGTAGCTTGTTCCAGTGCAGGTGCCTGTGAATCCCACACCAAATCAGGTCTGTGCTGTGGGATGCCAGAGGAAGTGCCGAAATTTGGACATACCAATGAGTCCAGGGCATGAGAAGCTTGCAAAGTATAGGATATGGTACAGGGAAGGTAGCAATGATGGAGGTTGGAGACAGATTGGGCTTTTTGATACAAGATCAGGCCTATTGGCATGTTTCAGAGCAATTTCAAGCCCTGTCTCTCAATCTTGATTGGTTTTCCATTGTCAAAGACCAGGTCTTCCCAGCAAATCAAGCTTGATAATATTCTGTAGCTCTCTCAGGTGCAGAGTACTCCACATCTGAAAAATTGGTCTGCTTCTTGAAGTTCCTGAGAACAATGGTATGTGTCCAACCTCAGGCAGAGTTAGTTTCTATCATTGCGTACTTAGCTGTAGAATCAGATAAAAGAACAGGTAACCAAGTGAGAAAATAAACGGTGATACCCAAAGCGAACTCTGCAAACACAGCTAGGCACATTCCCCATGGATTTATTTGCCAGGCCCCTATGCTTTCCCTACCTGATTACAGCAGCATTGTGAGCTGCAGTGGAATTTCTGTGGGGTGTTGCCAACTATGCAGAGGAGGATTATAAACTCAAGGTATGCTGGAAGCAGTCTAGCTAATTTACTTGCAGTCCTCTTTTTATTTGGGGGGGAAAACAGAAATTTCATGCTCTAATGTTTATTGTACTTCAGAAGTAAAAGAAATCGTCATGTAGTTTTAACTCACTGGCAGAAAGAACTCCTGAAGGCAGCTGGCCCTGGTCTCTGGGTTTTGTTGCTACTTCTGTTCTTGTTCGCAGTCGAAAATGGTTTTCTTCCTCTGTTTTACAATGCCAGTTATCTCCAGCTGGAGCAGCCTATTCTCTCTGGCTTGCATGCTGCAATGCTAATCATTCTGGGGTTTAAGTTGTCCCTCTTACTTTTGGCAGGGGCAGGGGTGGGGGATGGGGCACGTGGAAAAGAGGTTGAATCAGAGCAGCCCAGTTTCTGTCCACTCAGCAGTCTCCCACCCCTTTTCTAAGCCTTGTCTGTTCTATTTGGGGAGAACGGAGTTGCTGCATTTGAGTCTGGGAGCAGGGTAACTTGGCAATGACCCTGCGCTGTCAGAAAACCGTGCTTCCTCTGACTCCTACATTGAGAGATTCTGTGTGAGGCATTGACCTACATTTCCATGTGAAAATGCACATGTTCCTGGCTCCTCATGATTGCACTGCTGCTGGGAGTCTCCCAGAAAGAGAAGGGGGATTGGAAGTTTGCTGTGTTTTCTGGCACTCAGGCATTGCAGCGGGTGCCCCAGGAGCACCATGTTCGGACAAGCAGATTGCTGCTGGGGACAGGGCAGGGAATGGCAGTGTTTTCTGACTGTTAGCCCAGGCCAAGTTCCAGGGTGTGAAAGGGGCAGATGCAAGAGCACCAGCTCTTGGGAGTGTTGAGCAGAAACAAATCATCCAGCAGACAGGGTTTTACACAAAAGTTGTCTTGTTTTTTCCCTGCTTGGGATGAGACTGATAATGACAACAACATGCTTTTCTATTCAGGAAACTCGAGATTCTTCCTTTCTACCAGCCAAATAAATCAGTGTGCCAAAAGTGTCTGTGAGAGTGAGTGGAAGGGCAGTGAGAAAGGGAGAAAGGCTGCCATATAAAATATATAAAGTCCATATGACTGTTCTGCTTTTGTCAGTACATCTTGCTTTTACTCTCAGCTTTGCTATTTCATATGCACTTGAGGAGAAAGTCTGAGCCTGGGACCTATGCAGTGATTTCTGCCATTGTCAGTACAAAAGTAGGAGCACTGAACCTGTCTGTGCATTAAAAGCACGCAGTGATATCAGATTTAAATTAACATTCATGCTGCTTTAAAGCTCAGAATTGGAAACTAAAGAAAAAGAAGGGATGCAGGAGTGGTAACAAGTTTCTTGTCAGTTAATTTTGAAACAGGTCAGTTGAACCAAGCCACCTATGTCCACCATATCTCTCATCCACTACAAAGTTGAAAATACACAAACTTGTGGAAAAAAGAGGTCTGCAAAAGGTGACAGTAGGCAACAGGCAAGTTGCTCTACCAGTTTTCATTGCCCAGATTTAAACAAGCCTCAGAAGCTGGCTGCTACCACTCAAAATGACAAGCACATTTAGTTTTCTTCAAAGGAATAATAATCAACTGTAGAAATTGTAACATAGGGAAGGAAATGTTTTAAAATATGGAACCAAATTTTCATCTGGTGGAAAATTTTTGTACCGCCCAAGTGATGTCACTTCATGATTTTTAGTTTGACAGCTCCCTTTTCAGTATTTTAAGTATCACTGGTACTATATCTGTTCTTACACATTCCTAAACTGACAATTGAATGGGTTCTTACCCATATGGACATGTTAGTCATATTGTTTATGGTAACAGTCATCTCTGTTTCACTCTTGGCACAGGTAGCTGAGTCACCAGATGGCCAGGAGGTCTCCACTGAAGTCACCCCAGTGCCACCCTTTGCCTACGGCGTGCAAGGCCTGAAGCATTCCACCAACTACAGCGTTCGTGTGCAGTGCAGCAATGAGATGGGCAGCTCCCCTTTCACTGACAGGGTTTATTTCCAGACCCTGGAGCTTGGTAAGAAACAGCAGACAAGAGCAGGACAGCAGTTCTGAACCTGAAAAAGAGACGATTATAAATGTCATTAACTCCTTGCTAATTCTGAAATATGGAAAACGCTATGCTGTTAGATTGCTCATCCACTCTGAGGGTCTCCTAGCACAAAACAGTAACAGCCAGTCGGGTGTGGTTAACAGCAATGTTCTTAACAGGGTACAGGATTTGATCCAGCCATGGGGCTTCTGCATGCTGGTCCCATTACCTCTGTGAGATTCTTGGGATCTTGAGAGAAATGAGAGCTGCTGACCTGTCTTCTCCACTTGAAGCCACAGAGTGCTGGTGGCTTGCAGTTGTTCTCTCCCCTCACACCCTCTCTTTTCCAGATGATCTCAGGAAAGAGGGTGAAACTGCCATTTTCTGTGTGGATAGTGCCTTATTTTCCTGCACAGAGTGATTGTGTTCTGTTATCTGCTTTCAGCCCCAAACAGCACCCCTCAAAATATCCATGTTATTCAAAGAGATCCTGGTCTAATTTTGGAGTGGGAAGGTGTGGCTCCAGATGTGCTGAAAGAAAATGTCCTGGGATACAGACTGGAATGGATTCAGGATAATGTAACTCAGGTAACAGATTGAGAAGGTACTGAGCCATTGAACACAGAGTTGCAGAAGGTTCATATTAAATTTTCTGGGTGTTAAGGTCTCTCATCCATACCAGGGGATTAGATTGGTGACATTACTTTTGTGCAAATGGATCTGTTCTGGCTTTAGGGAATGCCTCAGTATTTGACTTCAAGATTTAGGGCCATTTCCTCCTTCCTGGCATACTCAGAATTCCTTCACTTGAATGTTCATCTGCAAACAGACCGGTTCTCTGCCATTCCTTGTACAGGAAGGACAGCACAGAGAATCCACTTTGTCTCTCTCTGACTCTGTCTAGGGCTGTCCAGCTCAGACAGTGCAGGATCTGGGCTTTCTCTCTCCTGTAACTGGGCCTTGGCTTTCCAAAACCTAGCAGGAAAGGTGTATTTAACAAGTGAATGAGTTGTGCTGTAAATCACAGAAAGAAGGTTGTGGATTCTTAATACTTAGGGAGTTGAAAGGACCCTGACAGCGTAGAAAGCCTTTCATTTGTTCTTTGGCATTGACCTTTCCCAGGTATCTATCAGCCTTTGAAGTTCACAGCATTTCTTATGGTTTCTAGCTTCCTAATAGGTATTTACCCAGTGCTTATTAATGAAGAGCAAGCCTGTAATAATAGACAGCTAGAGGGAAAAGAGACTTATTTCCTATTTTGTATGACCCATTTCACACTAGGTCAGCGTCATTGACTTTGAGTGATGGTGTTTTGAGTTCTCATTGAATTTACACTGTGTCAGTGGTGGCAGTCCAGTATTCATGGGTTTGCTGTATGAAGAAGATCCACAAAACTACTGGAAATGTGTTGTCCTTGCCATCCTAAGTGAAAATTGGTGCTGAAATTCAGAAGCCATTTAGGATTTGGTAACAAGTTAAAAAAGGCAGACAGACTCCTCCCTTGGATTAAAACCACCAGATGCTTTACAGTAAACCACAAGAAGGAGGTATATCTTTTAATAGCAGAGAAAACCGTATTTCTATAGCAACATGCATGGGAGGACCTCGAAGGAAGAAATTATTAAACCTCCTATCTGCCTTATGCCTTGGGAAACTGTTAGCAATTTTTGGGAAGAGAAACCCAAGACAACAGCCCAAATCTCAGGCAAAACTGAGCTAAGGACTGAGGAGTCACAATTCCCAACCCTTGTTGTAGTGCCAGTGAAGTACATGGGACTGTTTTGGTTTAAAGGTGAAGTTTTACATTAGATGCCTTTTGAGACAGCTCACAGTTTGTTGTCCTTTGCACTCAGGGGGAGATGATTGTGCAGGACACAAAAGCCAATCTCACCATGTGGAATCCTTTCAAAGACCTGATTATCAGGGTGTGTGTGCTGAATTCTGCAGGGTGCGGGCCCTGGAGTGACCTCTTCCTGCTTGAAGCCCAGGAGGTCATGGGTGAGTGTCCACTATTTCCTCTTCACTTTGGGGAAAAAGTCAGAAATACTGGGACTGTTGTTTTTTCTGAGGCTTTTTTTTTCAGTGCTCACAACTTACTGAGACACGCGGGCTTATACAACAGCACACTTCATCAAGGAGACTAGAAATTCAATAATCTTTAAAGAGCTAGTGTAAACAAAACAGCTTCTGGCCTCTACCATGTCTTCTTAGAGCAGGGTTTTACTGTGCTTAGTGCAGAGCAGAAGGGCAGACACAATAGAAAATATGCAAATGAAGGTTTATATAGATTTACACAAGTAAATGTGACAGAAAACTCCTCTAACACAGGTTCTCTTCTTTGATTTGATTTTATGCCATTCCTGACTGGTTTTAGTGAAGCCTGATTTAAACCATGGCCACACAGGTGTTCATAATGGTTTTTCTGAATGTATTTATATTAAACCAGTTTAGCTGTCTCCATGGGAAAGCTGAGCTACTGGTAGAAGAGGAAGATGGTGGTACAGACGCTGTACCTTGCAATCTGGACCACGTGGAAGGGTTTGTTGGGAGCAAAGAACAGGCACGTGTGGAGTGCACTCCTAGTGCTAAAGGGCAGTTAGGCTCACCTGGGGTGATTTGCTTGCTGCTTGGGTTTCACAGTGAGTGGGACATGGGAGTCAGGCTATGAAGCGGGGCGGGATGTTACATGGGGAGATGGGTAGAAGGAAGGGAATGCTCTTGCTTGTGAAGGAAACTGTAACAGAACTAAGAGGAAGACATTCCAAATAAAGATAGGGATTGGTGATAAGAAGTCAGTGAGGTGTGATCATACAAAAATCCCCCAGTCTCCTGAGGTTTTGTTTCCAAGTGCCCATGGCAGGACAAGATAGCAATCTCTAATTTCTGCTGCTGACCTACCTGCTGCTGCTGTCTTCCCACTCCACATGTCTTTGAGGAATCACATGGACATTGAGCTGGGATCTCCTGATTGAGCAGGGATCTCCTGATCCCTCCACACTTAGGATGACAGGGGGACTCTAGAGGGGAGCTCCCAAGCAAGCAGGAGGTGGGGGGTATGGGCAGAGCAACCAGTAGAGAACTGTATCCTTACCTGCAGTAGTGCATTTAATGCTGGTTTTAGCATGCACGTTACTCAGGTCCTTTGGCAGCTCAGTTCCTGTGACGAGGTCAGCACTGAAGGTCAAGTGTGAGCACACAGTCACTGTGGTATCAAAGCCCTCAAATTATTTGAAACAGAATGAAGGGGTGTGGAGGTTCAGAGCTGAACCTACTGAGGTTGGTCACTGGCTCCATCAGTTTTTTCCTCCTACGTTTTGATTAGGTATTTTCTGTGGCACCCAAATACAGATAAAAGTATCTGAAGGAACTAGGAGTTCCATTTGGAAAATGGCCATCACTGGCAAGAAGCCTCAGGGAATGTTTAGGGTTTGCATTTTACAGGGAGCTGGAATGGGATAATCCTGACAGCACTATATGTTGTTGTTTGATTGTTTTATTGTTTTTATTTACAAACCACCTCAAAAAAAGTAGCATCAGGAGTGGTGCTTGTTTTGGCCAAATGCTGTCTGGAAGCACATACATTTCTTCACAAGTATAACAGGCTGGAAGTAAAAGTTCACAGTGGAAACACTGACAGGCCTTAATCAGGAAAACTTCAGAGAGACTGCAGTTTTGTTTCAGGCCTGGTAGAAAACATAAGTCGCTTGCTTTCCTAAAATAGCAAACTGGCACTGGTTGCTTTATGTGAGAAATGCCAGGGGTGGTTTCTGACCAGCTCCCAGTGCGGCAATAAGGATGACTAAGCTCATATAAACTTTAACTCGAATTTGTCATCACAGCAAAGCTAGTGGGAGCTCCACCCTACTTATGCAGAGATCTTGTGTGCTATTAACAAAGGTGGTTCTAATATTTTCAGAAACTTTCTCAGTCAAAACCTCTTTTTTTCATTGCAGAACAAGGAACAGAATGGTTTCATAGCTTTTTCCTCTCTGTAATCTTCACGATTGTAGGCTGGAGAAGACTCTTGGATTATGTTCTTTGCACACCTTTGAGTTATAAACTTTCTGTGAAATAAAAGGGCTCATCATCAAAGGGCTCCTAAATACTCTTCTAAACTCTTCTAATAATACTGTCTTCTCTCTGCCTCATGCAGTCTTAAGGCATATGCTGGTTGAAAAAGGGGGTGCAGGAGATGGGAGAGAGGACAGAGTTGAGAGAGAAGAGGCAACCTGTGGGGGCTGCAGCCTCCCTCAAGCTCAATGACACGAGTGGGAAGCAATAATGTGTGGGGCAGAGGAGGAGAAGCAGTGAATTTCAACATTAATTTCTATTACTGACACATTTGCTATAAACTGTGGGATGGGCTCCTGATTCCCAGCAGTTTAGAAACAGGGAGAATAATTTAGTTTAGTTTTGTTTTTATCCACACTCCTTTTGGAGGGGCTCCCCAGAAGTTGACCTAAATCTCTGCTCTCTCACCAGAGCAGCCAACAGACAGAGACTAGAAAAATAAGCCAAGAGAGGTTTGTCTCACCACAGGGGAAGGAAACTTTGTTGTTAACTATCAGAGAGGACCTTTTACATCAGTGTTGTTAGCTGCTTCTGATTGTTAGGCAGAAACAGCCCAAGTGATTGGCTTGGGAATTGTGGAGAGGGTTGGAATTACCTTTATTGTATTTGAGAAATACAGCTTCTGTTTCTGATCTCTCCCTCCTCATAAACAGCCTTGAAGGCTGGGTCGAAAGTTGCAGCAAGAGGGAGTATTGTAAGATCCAGAGCCTGTAAAGCCTTCTGGGTGGTAAAAGAATATGTGAGTCACTGAAGGAGATAAGATACTGAAAAATAAGTACTAAGGATCTGATAATTTGCTTCAAGTGGAGAAGTACTAGTCTGCTTCCTCACGGGTCCACGCTTCTGTGTCCTTAAGCTCTCCCTGTTTATTAGACTAATATTACTTCTTTAAAAACTTGGATGATAAGGCTCATCAGTGTAGCTGGTAATCGAGCCTCAGAAGCCTCTTGCCTGCCAGGATGCTGCCAGTAAGGGTTGTCTGACTCTTTTTCATATGCATCTGTGCAGAGATTCATCCAAATTCCAGCCCATTAACCTAACAGCTCTTTTAAGAACAGGTTTATTTATACTGTCATGACGTATAACAGGATTACTTACATCATCAAAGATGATTCTTCCTTACCTTCTGGTAAAGGGCAGTCAGCTGCTGAGGGCAAGCAAGTGAGCATGAAGATGAAGGAAGTGCTCAGGGACCTGGTACCTTTTCTTGTTCGCTCTTAAACAATTTGGAGATATGAGGGCTATCCTAGATTTTAATAAACCCATTCAAATTCACATTTAATCTTCAGTAATTGTGTTTGGAGAAGAGGTCTCTCAGGGAATGGGATTAATTTATCATTTTTTTGCCAGGCATACGTAATATTCTTTTTATTCATAACTGTATTGCTTATCTTCCTTGCTTGGCAGCTTGCTCAGATTGGCAGCATCTCCATTTCCTCTGTAGACATTTTGTACTCAAAAGTATACATATTCTGGGAGCAAGTATTATTTCAGTCTTGGAACCTGTAGGCTGACTAACTTATTTCTTGACTCACAGGGGTCTTTCTAAAATTCACCTTTTCTTTGAGGAGAGGCATTGAGAAGCTGCAACCAGCCAAACAACATTGTGAGGTTACAGCTAATACCAAGTCCCTCAGGGTGCTTCTCTTTGTGGCAGGGGGTTAGAAGAAAAATGTAAATATTTTTAACCAGATTGCCATGAGGCAATTTCCTTCTCTGTGGTCTTTCAAAATGTTGCCTGGCTGACATTCGGGTAGCGCTGTGTAACCTGGTCAAGATTCTGACGTCTGTCTCAAACAGGATAGGGTGAAACCTGCACACAGAATGCTCACATTAAGCAACCTTTTTTGTCATGAAGCTCCAGTTTGAAGCACGTCAGATCATGAGCTCATGTAAAATAGTGTAATCTGGTGCAGCACCTGTTACCTTCTCGAGGCCCAAAACCAATAGTTTCTGATAACTAGATGCATCTGCTCTGCCTTTGCTGTGAGAAAAAGCAGGTTTTCCTGATGATTGGCTGAGTACCTGTTCATGCCAAATTGCAGTATAGAAAGATGCACCAGGCCCATCATTTAAAAGCAAAAGAAGTTGGTCTGTTTACCATTGACAGTCTTCTGTTTCCTGACTGGTGTTTTCTCCATCATCTAGGTGGCCAGAGACAACCTCCTTATGGGACATCCTGGGTTCCTGTGGCACTGGGCATTCTCACAGCTCTGGTCACAGCTGTTGCCCTGGCTCTCATTCTCCTTCGGAAAAGAAGAAAGGAAACTCGGTTTGGGTAAGGGAGTTTCTTCTTGTGCTGGATAGAGAGATCTCTGCTTTCTCTTTTGTTGTGGTTTGACTCAATTATTTTTCAAAAGGGCATTGTGGATGTAGTACTTTAGGCAGCTTCTTTGGATAACTGTTTTGGTTGGTTTTTTGTTGGGATTTTTTGGGGGGTTTGTTGTTACTGGGTTTTTTCCGTAGTTTTGGGGTGCGTGCCTTTTCTTCAAAATGAGAACACCAAAAATACAGTAGAAAAAATGTTATGTTAATTGCTAGGCCTTATTAGACTATAGAAATACAAACTTGATCAAGGTAATTCTTAGCACTGCTGCTTAGGAGATTCAAAGAGAAAAGACCCACAGATGAAACATCTGTATTCTTATAGGCTGAGCCCTTTATCCCATGCTGGTTTTCAGTCTATCAGCTGACTGTAACTTCCTGACTGCCCAGAACCCTCTGGATCTGCAGTAAAGTTTCCTTTCCATCACCTCTGACACTTGACTGCAGTTTGCTCCCTACTGCAAACAAGGTTCTCGTTCTTTCCAGTCTCCCAGACCTCCCAGTCACAGCAGCACCTCCTGCAACCTGTCCCAACCTGCAGCTTCTCCCAGGCACTTGGGAGGAGTGATTCCCCTGTTTTGGAAGGCTGTAGGTGCATCAGCAAAGCAGCATAAACCCGTTGTTCCTCCTCTCCAGATACGCCCTCTTTAACAAAACAGTCTTCGGTACTTGTAGGGCGAGGGGCAAGAAATCATCCGTGCTGTCCAACACACCCTTTTAGAAGTGAATGGCCCATGTAATCATGGCCCTGTGTGTCTTTTCTGCCTTCTAGCCATGCCTTTGGCAGTGTGGTTGGCAGAGGGGATCCAGCAGTCCATTTCAGAGCTGCCAGGTCTTTCAACAGGGAGGGCCCAGAGCTCATTGAAGCAACATGTAAGTAAAGTGACTTGAGTGATTCTGCCTGGGAAGCTGTGTTCATGCATGTTTTCTCTCTCTGTTTTCACTGAAACTGATGTTTCTTGGTCAAAAACATGGGATTAATTTACAATGAGGCTTAGACACTGTGAATTGCAGAGGTAAAAGGCCAGAATTGCTATTGCCATACCAATTATATAGCACTTGCTAATTACAGCTACAATCATTGTGTATATTAATGCAAGACATAAATTTGCCACTCCCCTGCCCCAGTTTCACTCTACGGGGACTCCTTCGACTGGAATATAATCCAGTGGTGAGATAAATATGGCTTAATAATATTAGCAGTACTCTTTAAACTGAGTGTGCTGAGCTGTGCTACAAGCATGAACCAATTAATCAGTCTTGGAAAGCCAGGAATTAGTAACTTATCAAACAGGAGATTGAGTCCCAGGAATGGCCAGATGATCCATTAAGGTGATGCATTTCTGTCTCCTGGTTCAGGAAGGGCATGGCTCCCTGTGACAGCACTGCATAGCTGGGTTGGGATGATGCTCCAGACAGTCATTAAAATGGTGCAGCCCCATCGGCTTAAATTAAGCAGTGTAAACCGGTGTCTATCAGTAGCCCTTCAGATTGGATTTTGTCTTCTCAGCATTATTTACATTATTTCTGTATTCCTGTTGTTCTTGGAGTGTTTAAGGGGGGTATTATCACACCCTCTCCCTTTAAATACTGTAAGTACATTTTCTGATGGTTGAAAGTTACTGGCCTCTTGTCTGTGGTGAGGCTAGAGGACATGGAAGACAATTCTGCCTTTTTCAGCTTTTCCTGCTTACAGTGTGGGAATCAGATTGGAGATGGAGATTAGAACAGATGACTCTTGATGTTGTGACAGAATATTTAAATATCCCTTATTTGATGCTTCATTTGTTTTGTTGGTTTGTTTTTTTTTTCCAGTGGAGAGTGTAGGGATCAGTGATGAGTTGAAGACAAAACTCAAAGATGTCTTAATCCAGGAACAGCAGTTCACCTTGGGAAGAATGTTGGGCAAGGGTAAGAACCAAAACTGATCAAGGCTTACACTGAAAATCCCACTTGTGATACTTTTACTGTTGAGTAGGGAGAAGCAATTACAAGCAGCCTGTTTTCTCTCCAGCTTGTAGATGGAAATTTAAATGGGACTATCCCTTCCACTGGGATAAAATGTTTCAGAGGTTTAGCATAACTAAGAGGATATTGGCTAAACCATTCCTGTAATATGGCTCTACACAATCATGAACTGCAGTCTACGCTCAGCTTTCCAAAGCAGTGTTAATTCACTGGTGTGTGAATTTCTTTCAGACATTTAAACAAAGGAATATTTAATTAAACTTCACCTTTTCCTTTTTCTTTATAAGACTAGTTTTATTGCAGGTTTTTTTGACCCTTTCCCACAGGGAGCATTTTTCCACTCCATCCCTCCTAGAACAAATGTGTTTCTTTCAGAGCAGGAAGATGACCTTCCTGCAGAAGTGGTCTCAGAGGGATAACAATGCTAAGTAATTAAACAGCTGTGTCATCTGTTTGTGAGTGTTAGCTCTTGGCCAGTTTCTGGGATCCTGCTTCAACCCTTTTCAGCTGCCCCCATGGCAGGTAACAAACTGAAATTGGCTGCAGAGGGGTCCCAGGGCATGGCGTTGGTGTGGGGATGCCAGCTGGCAGGATCTGGTCTGTGTTGCCAGCCCCACTCCCACAACCCCAGGTTACAGGCTGTAAGATGACATAACTGCATTACCTTGGGCTCTGCTGACTCTACAGCTGAGCAACAGTTCCATAGGATGGAAGCAGCACAAAATACCTTTTTTCCTTCCCATTTTCCTGGTTTGTTGTCAGATCCACTGCTCATGGTTTGTGAAGTAAGCATGTGCCATAGTGTAGTGAAGGACATTGGTGAAAAGCTAGTGGAAAGATAATGCTTCTGGGATAGCTGTCCTGAGTGCCATATTTTGCTTACTTCTTTTCAGTGTCAGAGTTCCTCATATTAGTGCTTTTTGGGTGGGATAAGTGGTTACAAAATTAGGGAGAGCAAATCTAGAGCCAGATCTAATGTGAAGACGCTGATAGGCTGTGGTACAAAGCCTCTTCAGGCTAAAATATTTTGAAGAAGTTTTGACCTGTTGCATTTCCTCTTATCTCCCTTGGAGAACACACCAGGGCAAACACTGCCTTCTGTGAATCAGCATATCACTCACACACAAGTAGATACTCCTATTTTTTCTCTGGTCAGCTGTGATTCATAGAAGTCATTCTCTGAGTTTTGAGAGATAAGGCTGACTGTGTCTCAAATGGTTGAGTCCTGGCACCATTGCTCAGCTCTGATGGCTGTCAGTACTGAGAGCTTCCTCAGCCAACCCATCCACTTGCTGCTCCAGCTAATGGCCTCCTCTCTGAACAGAACCTCACTCACACTCATCCCTCATGATATGGCTTCCCCAGAAATGTCTGCCTGTGATCCCAGCTTAAACTCTGTCTCTGCATCATCTATCTGGTCAGGGATTGCTTTTTTCCCTTCTTGTTTTCCTTTGCCTTCTGGACTGCCAGCATGGTGATCCCTGTCTGCTGGTAGTGATATCTCTTCTAGACACACATATGCTGAAAGGTGCTGTCTGGAACTGCAGAATGAAAAATGAAGCATTTCTTATGGTTACTCAGCTTCTTTGCCAGTGACCCCTGAAGTGAACCTGCTGTGAATCATACTTTCTTCACAAGAAGCTGTTCCCTCACTGCCTACTCTGATAATTTTACAGGAGAGTTTGGGTCAGTTCGAGAGGCACTACTGAAGCTAGATGATGGCTCTTTCCAGAAAGTGGCAGTGAAGATGCTGAAAGGTATGTGGAAGCAGGGCTGCCTGAACTACTTAAGAGAAGAGAGCTTGGAAAGATTAAATATTGTCTGTCCTATTCTCAGCAAATATCCCTGATGCTCTTTATTCCTCTCTGAGCTTCCCACTCAGCCATTCTACCCATGTTGTCTCCCATCCCTTTCATGTCAGTCTTTTCATAGTGGACGGTCTTCAGGAAAGGACCTATACCACCTTAGTTGCTTCTGCAGCACATAGCACGTGGTGAATGCAACCAAAACCACTACCTCGTGCAGCACAGACAGCTCAGACAAGTCTGCTCTGCCCTAATAATTCAGCAGTGAAAGCACAGTATTCCTGCAAGCATATAGCCTGGAATAAACAGAAGTGTGTTTGGGCTGAATGCAGTGACAAGCTAACTCACCTCAGTTAGCACATTTGACTGAGCAGTCCAGCTCCCATCTGATTTGTCATTTGGTGAGTGTACGTAACAAGGGCAGCTAACATTTTCATCAGGCAGAAGTCTGTAACAAGAAAAGCAATTAAAAGATAGGTATAAATCAAAGGAAACATGAATATAGATGTATTTATATATGTTAACCTACCTTATTTGATCCCTTTTGCCTGTAAGGCAAAAATTAACTGTGACTGACTGAAAGCAGTCACACTCACTTATCTCTGGAGCTCAGTTTGCTTCACAGAATAACAGCTTGTACTAAATACACTAGTACCATTCTAGTATAAATTGTATCATTTTATCCAGTTTCAACAATAAGTCTAATCAGTTTGCAAGCTTTTGTGTAGTCAGAATGTCTCCCTTCAGGCATCTAACTTAGGAACAATCTGTCAGCCTCCAGAGGCACCTTCCTTTCTTCATTGACTGTAAAAAGGGAATCTCTGTTTTGTCTTCTGAATCATATTGAAATTACTTGCCTAAAGCAGATAATGTGAATACTCCCCTACAGGTCTGAGTCTGATCTTGCAGCAGGACTGGAGGACTCTTGCTGAATTCAGCAGCTGCAGTGGTGGAAATAGTCGACTGGGATACTTCTTGATTATATTGATATATTTCCATAAATCTGGAGTCATAGCAATGAGAAATAATTTACTCCAAAATTTTGCTGATGTATGTCACTGCTGAATTTGGTCCAAGCTGTCCGGTGGTGTGGTTATTTAAGAAATCTTAGCTCTAGCACCTTACAAGACTCTATCATGCTAAGAGACATAAAAGCATTGATCTTTCATGCCGTCCTTGTCAGAGATGAATTGGGCCCTGCTGTGCCAGTCAGGGGCTCCGAGGCCATCTCCTCAGTTTCAACATTTTCTTTCATTTGTGTGATGTCTCCTCTCCCTGACATTTGTAGTTTAGGTTCTTTTACCGAATTAATTCTAACATCTTTAACCCCCCCACAGTTTGCACAGCTTCCAAGGAAAGTTCTTACTGGGAAAAGAGCTGCTAACCAGTGGGTCTTTACTCTGCCAAGAACCAGTTTACCAGATGTCCCTGATATGTGCTTACCCCCATCCCAGGAGAGAGAGTCAGGCTCTGCTTTGTTGTAAAATGGCTTAACTAGCTATAGGTCTGAGAAGATGTGCTGTGCCACAAAGAACAGGCTTTTGATAATCATTATTTGTAAAGTCCCTTGGAGCCACCTACAAAGAAAGGAAACTTACAGTCACTTTTTCCAGCGGACATCTTCACCTCGACTGACATAGAGGAGTTCCTGCGAGAGGCTGCCTGTATGAAGGAGTTTGACCACCCTCACGTCACCAAACTGATCGGTAAGACAGCGCTGCTGCTCGTGCCACAGAGCACCTCCTGTTCCTGCATTATCCCGCACAGCCTCACTCCCCCCAGCAGTGCTGGCGCAGCCTCCCCTGTGCTGCCTGGAGTCCTGCATAGGTCAGCACTGCTCCTTCCCAGGCCCTGAGAGAGTCAGAGTGTGTGCAGTGCTCCCCACACCTGCCCTCACACACCAGTAACAGCCATCTCCTATTTAAGCCGTTTCTTTGGTTCTTGCAAATGAGTCAGGGAGACTTTGGCTGGCTGAGACATGTCTAAACTGCTGCGAAATGTGAGCAGGTGGGCTGGTAGTCTATAAATAGGAGGCAAGATTGTGCCTTTCCAAAATACTGAGTAAGAAGCAAGACATTTGTGGGTGGACACTTTGGAGTGCAGGTATTTTCCAGAATGTAGAGATTGCTCTGCAGAGCGTGGGGTTGAGGCTGTCTGGTCTGCAATGATCCTAGAAACATCTATAGTTGGTCCTGCAAGAAGAGCTGAGAGGCACCAGGCTCTTAGTACAGCCTCTGAAGTAAACAGGGTTAGAGGCATCTTACCACCTCCTGGCATAGAGTCATAGAAGCTTGGAGCATGGAATCTACCCACCAAAATGGCACATTTTCCTCCAGATCTCTAAGAGGAAGGCGCAGCAGCCTGTAAGCTGCCCCCTGGGAGTGATCTGTTTGCTAATGCCCTTTTGCTGTCTGTGTGTCCTCATCAGGAGTCAGTCTACGAAGCCGTCCCAAGGGCCGTCTCCCAATTCCCATGGTGATCCTGCCCTTCATGAAGCACGGAGACCTCCATGCTTTTCTGCTGATGTCACGAATTGGGGAAAACCCATTTGTAAGTCTGTCTTACTGTAGAATTACTTCTAGGAGGGTAGGGATTTTCAGAGAATGTATTTGGAGCAGCTCAGGATTGGTCTCCCAAAGGCACTGGCAGATAATTGGATTTTAATACCAGAGAAAGTTGTGAGATGTGATCTTAAAGCATTTCCTTCCATGCATGTTGAGGACCAGCTCCTCCATTCTATCCCATCCCCTCCCTATATCCCCCACCCCTTCTCTGTAAAGTGGCAGCAAACCTTGTAGTTTTGTCATACGTGCTTGAAAGCCTCCAGCAGCAGAAGCTAAACTGTTATTTCTTACAGAACTTGCCTGTTCAGACACTGCTCAAGTTCATGATTGACATTGCCAGTGGGATGGAGTACTTGAGCTCAAAAAATTTCATACACAGGGACCTTGCAGCTCGGAACTGCATGTAAGTGACTCATGAGTTTTTAGAGAAGAGAAAGACCACAGTGGGTGAGGGAGGGATGAAAAACCTTTCGTGTGACAGAAGTGTGAGGGGTCCTGTCTAAGAATGCTGATCTTTGCATTTAAGTGACAATAGACGTAGGGGAGTCAGGGTCACTGCGGTGGGGTGTGTGGTGGTGCTGCTGGGAGCAGGGAGCAACTCCTAAAGTCCCACTGAGCTTTCAAACAGACCCTTTTTGTAAGGAACTTTTCCATCACTGGTCTGCACATAGAGTTTCATAGAGTTGATTACAATATGTGTTTGTAATTAGCCACTCCAGTGGCTGTGTGTCAGCATAGGCTTTTTGTTCCGCAGTATAAAATAACAGGAGGGCATGCATTTGGCTGTGTTAGTAGAAAAGAACTTTCATTGTATCTTGAAGTCTGTATTTCTGGTATCTATTTTGAGGACTTGATTATCACAATATAAGAATTGTAGTTTCCTGGAAAGCTTGTGGAGAATGCCTTTAAAAATAATTGCATGGTGAACACATCGTATGACCCCACTTCACTGTTCTTGACACCAAACTACCTTGACTGCTTTGAAAGGAAGAAAAATCCTTTTTTTGTCCTTTCCACTTGGCTTCCTCCCTGAGAATGGAGTAAGGAACAACTCATTGTGACAACAGAACTCTGCCTCTGAACAAAACCACAACAACCAATAAAATCCATGATGAGACACAGATTTCCAAAGGCATTTGAATGTCCAGGTGTACAGACAAAGAGCCTGATAGTCATGATGAAAAATGATGGGTTAGCCTGCTTTGACATTTATGAGGAACCCATACCGATTTTCTATTTTTGTAGACGTCCTCCAGAGGAAGCTGAATGCCTGTTTCAGCACATCTTCTGGGGAAAGCAGTGAGTCCTTTATGAGGCCTGGGAGCAAGTCTTTGTGGGCTTTACTTGGACTATCTGCCAACGTGTATAGGTTTAAGAGGCTGACAGAGCAATTTAGGCCAGTAACCAGGCCTGGAGAGATGTTGCAGATCTAGTTCAGCAGTTTTAACAGGCAGTCTAGGCAATCACCCTGTGATTTTTTTTTGTTGCCAATATGGGGTGCAGGCCTTGGTGATAGCAGTGAGCATTGCAGATGTGCTCTGATAATCTTGGAAACAACAGAAAGTATCTGAGTTTGCTTTGTGTGTGTAAGAGAGTAGACCATCTGAACATAGCCACTCCCTTACTCATAATTATTTCCCTGTCAGTCTGAAGGAATTAGTTTGAGACCACTAAGTTACTTCACACTGGTCACCAAGTAGATGAAATCATTCTCCTCTTGTGTAATACTTGGTGAACTATATACCTCGGTTCTCTGAACTGGTTTTTTTGCCTGAGGTAGCCAATAAATGCTTTCCTTTCCTCAATTGTGAAAACTTTCCCATAGGTTGGATGAGAACATGAACGTGAGCGTTGCAGACTTTGGACTTTCTAAGAAAATCTACAGTGGAGACTATTACCGCCAGGGTTGTGCCTCCAAGCTGCCAGTGAAGTGGCTTGCTCTGGAAAGTCTGGCAGACAATCTGTACACAACGCACAGCGATGTGGTGAGGTTTGCTCTGGTGCATTTGGGGACCACTTGTATTCTTTCTAAAGTGGAGGAGTCCTGTGAAGGGTAGGAAAGGGAGTTTACCTTGTGTTTGAGGGATGGTGCTACCCCTGCCTTGGGTTCTGTCAGAACTCAAGGCTAAAAATATATGAGAGTGGTTAATGGCAGAAGACATCAACCCTTTTCTTCTTGTTGTCCTTTTGTCCTTTATTTTTCAGTGTTTATCCCCATCTTCCTCTTCACTTTTCCCCTCCTTCTCTTCCTTTTCCTCTCTTTATGCAGTTTCTTCTCTCTTACTCTTTTTCCTTTCTCTTCTGCCTGAGAGTTTGAAGGTGACATTTGAATTGCATGTAACCCACACACTTATGTACAAGTGCAGCAAAGGTAGTCTGTGCTGCAGAAGGCATTGGCAGAACTCCATAGATCTGAATACATCAGTGCTTAGACACTCCCCATAACTTTGCCCCTGGGGAGCGAGGCTAAACCCATTCATCTGAAATTGTTACTTATTTTCCTTTTGGGATTTTTTTTTTTCTGATACCGTCTTCTCTTTTCCTTGCTGCCTTTTGATTTATTTTCAAACTAGTTTTGTCCTTCAGTCCTGTGGACTTGCCTTTCCAGTTATCCCTGTCCTTGAAGAGATAACCAAGAGTGCCTTGTAATGTGGCTGCTGTGTTGCCCAGCCATTGCTGCATCTGCTGTAGACAGTGTTTAGTGATTGGTGGTCAGTAGTTCTGCCAGTTTACACTAGACGCTGGACAGGCATTTGCTTGTGAAAATAATAATTTTTTGCACCTCACAAACCTTGCAGTTTAGTTGAAATGTACGACTGTGCAGTGTAGAGCAGAAATGAATGTGAGCCATAAGTGGTTTGTTCCTTGCCCTGCTTATTGGCTAAACTCTGCTTTCGCTTGTACCTGTACATTACTAGAAACTCAGAATCTGGTTAAATGAATTAAGAAACTGATTTGTGAGCCCTAAACCAAAATCTTCTTATAGCTGGGAACCCACAAACTGATACTACATACCTTAGAGAACCGTAAGGAGGAGAGGTCTGCAGGTGGAAGACAGGAGTAGCTCCCAAATCTTCCCCTGCTCCACTGCAGGGTGGGGCCAGGCAGGGCCTTCAGCTGTCTCCTAAGATGATGTGTCAGCATCAGCAGCATCTGGTGGGTCATTTCTGTTCTCTAGCTAGAGTTTGGATAGTCCTGGCATCACTGCTGCTCAGATGACATTATCCAGCACAGTCTGAGCATACTGAAACCAACCCCAGCGAGCAGGGAACAGTCTGTTCACTTGTTTTGTGTGCTGTTCTCTTTCAGTGGGCATTTGGGGTGACCATGTGGGAGATTGTGACCCGAGGACAAACCCCTTATGCTGGCATTGAGAATGCAGAAATCTACAACTACCTCATCAGTGGGAACAGGTTGAAACAGCCCCCGGAGTGCCTGGAAGATGTGTGAGTACTCGTCACCCTGCTGACATACGATTTCTTGAGCAGTTTGGCTTTCTGGAAGGAAACAGAGGCAGCTGGCTGGGATGCTGATCTGAATCTATCCACTTTCCAGTACACAGAGCCATTCACTAGAAAGTCTCTGGGTTAGCTACTAGATACTCTTTGCTGGCAGAGCTCCCAGTAACCTGTGGTAGCTACACAAGCAGCTAACTTGGCTCAAGGGTTTAAACAGTGTCAACGTTAGCAGCTCTTGGCTTTGTAGAAACTGTAACTGTGTTTCCAGAATCACTGAACCCTGCCTTCTCAGGCCAGCATCTGAGCAAAGGGATGAGTTCCATGGCACACCCTGAACGCTGTATAGAGAGGCAGTCTAGCAAGACTATGAGGAAACTGGATTGCAGAGGCAGTGGCCTTCATGTGTCTTTCAAAGCTTGGCCCTGTTTCCAAAATTTGTAATCTACTGCTCTCAGAAATAGCAGGCTGAAAGAGAAGAGAGCAGATAGAACAATTTAAAATTGTGTAGATCAGTGTCCCACCTTAAATTACATCTGGAAACAAATCCAGGACAATCTTGAAGATTCTGGTTGCAGACATTTTCAGACTTACAGGAAGGACCTGGATGGTTCACAGGGCAGCAGGTAGCCACGTGCTGCAGCCTGTGCTCCTGCCTTAATCCTGCTACCAAGGGATCACTCTTGGCCAGCAGGTCACATGAAATGTTTGTTCAGGAGCCCTTCTTCCATGGGTGGTGGTTGGAGATTCCTGGTCTCCTCACATAGGGCTGAGATCCCCCAGGGAGTGTCACCATAACTTATCCCAGGGTAAAAGCTTGCCTTGTCTGGACAAGGTGAAATCATTTCACTGAGGCCCAAGCAAGTCTGTTTTCTGTGTGTTGTGCCCAAAGCAAGACATAACTATGAGCACTGACTTTAGTGGTCTAAGTCCTCTTTCCTCCCTCTTCCCTCCTGCTCTGATGGTGGATTATTTCATATGGTTGCTTTCTCATTTTTCTTTTTTTCCACATAGGGAATAATCTGTACTCTTGTTACTAAAGCTGTACACTTTTATCTTCTCAGCAGTTCATTTTAACTTTTACTGAGTATAGATGAAACCATTGTTATATCACTGCTTAAATTCATTACGTGTCTGCATCTTGACTGCTCTAAGTAGCTTTGGTTCCAAGGTGTGGAGCTTATGGCTGTAGGATGTTAGAGATGCAGAAAGTAGAGAAGAGACTCAAAAACCTACTAGGTAGGCATTGGAGAAAAATCCATCAAAAACTGCTGAAAAGGTACAACCACTGTTTTGTGAGGTCCTTTAGCTACAGGTTATTGAGACCTGAGAGAATACCAGAAAGATCTCACTACATGCTCACCCTCAGCTTACATGCTTTCCCCAAGCTACTGGGCTCTGTCAGTCGTAGGGTACTGGGGCAAATGGACTTTTGGGCTGATTCAGTACAGCCAGTAGTTTACTACTTTTCCTTCAAATGAATTATGCTGATTGACAGCAAGGGTCAAAAAAAGTATTTAATTTGGTGCCACAGAATTGGAAGTTTCTCTTTTATCTGCAGCATTTAGAATTATTTCTGCTGTTTGTGAGGGATGTAAATCAGGATTAAGGCAACTGAACCATAGAAGCTTTCTGTAAAAGTAGCGTGAGATCAAAACAGTCTTGTAAATCTGATCGCAAGCAAGGAATATAAAAAGTAAAATAAAACCCATCATGAAATGCTTTATTTCCCAGTAAAGGCCGTATCAGATTTTTTTCCATTTACAAGTTTAACTGAGGTTCATTTGTATGCAGTGTTTTTCAGTGCCAGCACTGTGCTTTGTTCCTGTTCCCTGAAAAACTGGCAACAATATCACCATAGGAATGCAGCTGCCAGTCTTGTGGGTGATGCACAAAGAGGAGCAGGACAATGGCTCTGGCCATGCTCCAGTGCAGTGCTCCGGCCGGCGGCCTGGCCGGCGGGAGGGCAGCCAGCGCAGACACCGAGCTGCGAACGTGGCTGCAGGGCAGAAGAGCTCCCCTTCCCTTGGCCAAGCACGGTCCAGCAGAGCCCGTGATTGTCTCCTCATGCCGGCCCTGGGGCAGCCAGAGCTGAGGTAGCTGGCGTTTGACCATAGGAGAAAGGCTGCAGGATGGGACCTGGGCCTGGTAATGGCCCTGAACATGTCTTCTGCGCAGGGGTGGTACCTCTGTAGTTGAAAGGCCATTTCAGCATCCCTCTTCCAGCATTGAAGCTGTTGTCCGCTCTTTAACAGCCCTCTAAACAAACCCAGTGTGCCTTTTTCCAGTCCTGTTGACAACCTGTCAGGCAGCAACAGCAGCACACTTCTGTTACTCCGGGAGTGCTGAGTTAACATGGCACGAAAGAAGGAATAGTCTGGAAATAACATGCAACTCCCACAGCTTGATCTTTGTTTTCTTCCTGTAGTTTATCTGCTCTTGAACTACAATTTGGAAGGATGGCTTCAGCTGTGGCAGAAGTTGTGAGGGTGCTTTTTGTGAGTAAATTCAAAAGCTATTACTAGGTGATGTCACACTTGCGGTCCTATTCTAGCTCCCTAGAGACAGCGGAACAAGGGCCTTACCACGGAATTCAGCATGCTTTGACAGGGCTTTTGAGGTGTTTGATAGTGTCTAAATAGCTATTTTGACCAAAGGGAGAATGCCCTTGAAAATGGGAAGAAACAAGAAATTAGATCCATAATGGCCAGCCATGCTGTGCCACTTGTGCAAGGCCAAAGCTGATAGGTTTTGGGGGAAGCATCTGTGTTTGTCAGGCTTTACTGCCCAGAGCCCCTGTTCAGAGGTGCAGGGCATGGCTGCTCCGCTTCTCAGTGCTCTTGTCTCCCTCTGTTTTGCAGCTATGATCTCATGTGCAGATGTTGGCATCCTGAGCCCAAGCTACGCCCCAGCTTTGGAGTGCTCCGGTCCCAGCTGGAAATGATTCGCGGGAGGATGTCCGCACTCTCTTCCAGTCAAGATCCTCTCTATGTCAACATTGGGAAGGACAAAGAGGCATCTGCAAGTGACCCTGCCCTGCACGCCTCCTTTGGAAATATGGATGCTGAAGAGACTGTTGCTGGGGCCGCTGCTGCTGTCACAAGTGACTATCGCTACATCATGAGCCCCTTGTGCCTTGGAGATGATGCTGATGGTGAAAGGCATCCAGATGGACAAGAAGGGGAGGACAAAAGCCTTCTGTATGAGCTAGAGACAGAAGGAGAGAAAAGTTGCTAGCCTGTACATAACAGTGACACTCTGCTTCCCTGGGACTGGATGTGTGCAGCACGGTGCTGTGTCTCCTGGAGCTCTGATGCCAGATCTGGAATGGTTTTGAACAGCACTGGCCAGGGCTCTTGGGCAGCTTTTGTAGCTTTCACCACCTGTGTGAGCTGCAGGGGCAAATAGCTTGAAAGAACTGCAACCCCAACAACCCCTTGGATTTGGGGGAGGGATGCAGTAGGGTTACCGGTTGACCACATCCTGCTGAAAGGAGTTCAGAGCTAAGGTGGCAGTCAGAGTCTGTGCTCTGCTCCTTCTCACTGAATGCTGGAGCAGAGCTGAATACACCTTCTGTTCAGTCAGTGCTTGCTCTTGTGTAGATGTTGTCTTCAGTCCTGGCTGCATGACTTTGGTACTGGTATCTCTGAAGACAGTAGTGGGTATTTATACTGTCATTCAGGACAAGAGGGCAAAATTCCCCTCGTGTTCACTCAGCAGTACTGCCTAGACTTGTTGCCTACCTCAGTGGTTCTCAAACTGATCAGCGGATCTGCTCCTACCCAGCACTGAATTTGAACATCTGGTTCATTCCATCAGTGACATTTGCCGCTTCCTCAGTCCAGGGCTCTTTTAAGAGTTTCAGACATTTTGGTGAGCAAGGAAATCACAAAAAAAAAGAAAATCCAGCATTCCTCTTCTCCCCATGTACCTTTGTTATGTCTTTCTTTTTCTTCTGTTTGATGCCAGTTCAGGCCTGACTAGACTTGCAGCTGACATGAAAATGCAAAGGGAGGGAGAGCAGCTGGCTTGTGTGAGGGCAGAATCCAACTTCAAAGGGATGGAAAGGAAGCAGTGTAGAGAGGACTTAACAGCAGTATGGGGAAGCAGTGCTAATTAATGCTAAGTGCTGCCCTCCAGGAGAGGAAGAAGACTGAGATACAGCATGACAGACTTGCTCAGTTTCAGCAGGAGTGGATTCAGCATTTGCTTCAAAATTGGATCCTTTAAATCGTTCTCTTTATTAGTCCTATGACTTCTTCAAATAACCAGGAACTGCAGCTGCTATAGTGACACGTGAAATCAGTTTCAGGAAGATGTGTGTGTTGGGGGAAGGGATCAACTGGGAGATCTCTTTCTGAAGAGAGATGCTTCATGATGAAAAAGCTTGAGAACCACTGGCCTTCCTATTTAGGAGGTTTTCTGGCATGCTGTAAAGTCACATAAAACATGGAGTAGTATCACTGCAGCCTTCCAGACAGGGCAAAATTAATGGTTTTGCTCTTTGGGTTTTGTTTTGTTTTCCAATCAGCATGTCTGACTCACTGTAACTGCAAGTGCTTGTGTGGTTTTTAATAATTTAATATTTTACTATAAATCAGCATTTGTTTTGTGCAGTGGTTCCCAGCAAGGAAGTGCAGTTACATCTTACTCTACTTATCGTAAATATTTGCTAGATCTTAATTTCTTTTATTTTCACTGCGCTGAAAACTTGGCAGTATTACTTAGGATTCCACATTGCACTTCCTCAAATTAATACGACCAATGTCAGCATTTGCTGAGTTGGCAAAGGGGACCAAAAAGTCAAATGTGATTGCAGACTTGGTACGAGAACACTCCACCCTTCGATAGCCAGTATTTGCTTATTGTAAGGTTGGGGTCTAACGATAAAATTCAGGTCACGTTTCAGCCCTTAGTGAGAACTCTTCCTAGGGAAGGGGAATTTCAGCCTGGGACTTGGGCATGGGTCCTTTCTGTAAAGTTTCCTACTGAACAGAGATGTCCTGCAGGTGTCTCCAGTAATGCAGTATGGTTTCTCAGTCACAGATACAAATTCTGCCATCTTACACCCCAGGCAGTGCAGGGTTTTCTCTTCACTTAGCTGGAATGTTGTAAATGCAGGAGAGAAGATAACACCTAACAAAAGGGTGACAAAAGCCTGTGCAGTGCACTTTTGCAGTGAGGGCAGAAGGCTATGCTCCCTGCAGCTGCCTAGGAAGCGCAGATGTACATATAGACTCTAACTCTGGGAAGCATGTCTTTAGTTTTTATGCATTTTTTAATAATAAAACCTGTACTGTGTTTGAGTCCCAGCCTCTTATCGGTGGCAGAACGTGTGATGATGCTCGCTAACTGTGTGGGGTCGTAGTCAGCCTCAGCTGAAAGTCGACTTTCTTCCTTCACCAAGCATGGTTGGGCTACTTCTTGGAGGCAGAGACCACGTTTGGCCTGCCTAAGAGACAGTTACTCTGCATTGCTCCACCTTTGAGATTGTGAAGGCCAAAATCTGATGGGCATGGGCCAGTGGTTCCAGAAAGAGACAGGCTCTGTGGCCACCGCTTCGCAGGAACCTGCGGGAAAGCCCTTCCTGGGACGTGCTGCTTCCTACCCAGCAATGCAAGACCTTTGCATCAGTTCCTGCCTGAAAATTGTCACGTGCACCCATCCAACTGCTGCCAGTGCTCTCAGTGGAAGAGAGGTTTGGAGGCAGTGGGTAATACTCAGCTCCTGACTCAAATGTTCCAAGCACAACATAAAAGAGCCCCTGGGTTTCCAGCTTGCAGAGAAGAAAAGGTGTACCTCATGCTTTTATTCTTCAGAAGCAAGCAGCACGCTGCACGCCCTCTGCCTGCAGCTCACACAGAGAGGAAGAGTGATGGGAAACGGCACAAGTGCTCACCCCCCATCTGCAATGCAGGAAAAATGACTTCTGAAGCATGAAGCAGCTGGTTTAGTTAATATTTTAAGGTTCCAGTGCCCAGTGATGTCCCTTAGATCTGGTTCAAATGATGATTTAATCCTTTTGCATACAAGCCTGGACAGACCAGGTACAAATGAGGCTGTGTTGTGGGTGGGAGAGGCAACACCAGAAGAAGAACTAGTAAAAAAAGAGTGAGGGAAGGAGATTTTAAAATGGGGACAGATGGGATGAGCTGTCAAGAAGGAGTCAGAAAGCAGAATGTGAAATATTATATATGACATACCAGAACAGAGAGGGCATTGCCTCAGTTGGGACCGAGCAGGTGTCGGAGGTGGGGGCTGGCTGTGTGTTTTGGTAAAGGATGAGGTGCTCTGATCCACCCCAGGTGCCCTGAAGTGTTCTGCTCTTAAATCACAAAGAGGCTGTACAGAGCTGGCCTGGCCCTGCCTCTGCTTGGAGACAGCACTGTGATCCTGACCCCAGGGAAACTCCAGCCTAACAGCTCTGATTGAGGCACCAGCCTAGCACACCGTTTTCCTAAATAAACAAAATGTTTCTCCCACAGCCACCCTTTTTTTCCACCACCCCAGTACAACAGTGCAGTCCCTCCCATCTTCCCAAGCAGCAGCCCTTGCCCAGTCTGCTGGGGCAGTGGGATGGCCAACATCTGCATGTTTATGCTGAAGCAACTTCTGTCCCATACGGGTAAGCCTGCCCACGCTCCTTCATCCACATCTCCCTGAGGATGAGACAGGGTCTCCTTCTTTTTAACAGAGACTCAAGCCACTCAGGGCAGTTACCAGCTAAGTTGTGAGGCAGCATGACCCCACAGCACCTAGCAAGAGCACAGCAGAAGCTCACAGCGCTGCCTGTTTTGTGTAGGGGTAGTTAGTGTGTGAGGAGACATGCCCCTGTCACCTGCAGTGCCAGGGCTGACTGATGAGCCTCAGGCTGTGGGCTGTGCTGGCAGCTCAGCCTGCAGATATGGGGGTGCTCCAGCCTGATCCAGTACCTGATCAGTGTGGGGAATCGTGTGTTCAGGGCTGACAGCTCAGCAGGTGCTTGCAGTGAGTGCACAGATATACCGTGGAGCTACTGCACAACTACCCTGGGAGCAGCCACTTTCCTTCTTGACCTCTGGAGGGGAGTGTTGAAGTCTTGACTCTGTAAAAACACTCCCTTGAAGTGAAATTCAATTAATTTTGAGTAAAAATCTGAGTCTTGCTGACCGGTGAAAGGAACAATATTTGCACGTAGATATTTTTCTGATTTACATTCTGTACATTGCTGGTAGTATTCATCCTCCTCTGATGCTCAACAATGACCAACTTTTGTAAATCCTCTTATTTTTTACCAGAGATTTCTGTGTGGAACTGATTTGTTATTTCACACCTGCTGTGCTCCCTTAAAATAGCAAGTTGTTCTACAAACACTGTATTTCTGTGGATTTGGATCCAATGGGTGATTGCAAGCCCTGGGTGAAGCTTGCCCCTAGTTAAGGTTCTTACAAGACCTTTTCCCTTGGTGGAGTCTCTGGTGTCCAATACTCATTGAATTTCCATCTGTAGTGAAGGTACTGATGTGGAAGTAATAGGGTCTGCCACATGCAGACTTTTCTCAGAAAACTTGTAGGAACTTAATTATCCTTCAGACCTCAACCTTGCCATCGCATTTGGCTGAAATAAAGCAGTGGATTCAAAAGCTATTAGGGCTAACACGTGCAGCTGGTGATCAGAGAGCCTTGTTACCATGGGAAACTGAGCTATAAATCAATTACTTAGTCCACGAACAGAGAAGACCGGTGGACATGGGTTTTGATTGCATTTTCTGTCATATAAAAGGAACTCGGCGTCAGTATGAATCAGACCTCAGTCACTGCACTGAGGTCTAGCAACAACAAAGATGATTGACTCCTCACTTCCTAATTACTCCATGGATCCTCCAGCTTGAGGCATACCAAGCCAAGTCACTCCAACTGCAGTTAGGTGAAACAGAACATCTTTTGGTTATATTTGACAGTAGGACTGAAATTAGGAAACACGTATTTCAGCAGCACAGAAGGTATCTAAACAGCTTTTGTTTCCTCCAGTTTCTTTTCACTGGCTCAAAATAGAACTGAAAGAAATGTGTGACCCCAGGAAATAGATGGCACTTGTTGATTTAAGCTTTGCTCAGTTTAGTATAGATTTTGTGGGACTGGACTAGTTTCCAGAAGAGTCTTTATAGGAGCTGGCTCTTGCCAGCCTGTGGTGTAAGGAAGCAGAAAGAGGGCTTGCATGCATAAATGATCCAGCTGGAGTACAGGAGATTGCAGCACGATCTGCAATGACAAACATACAGTGCCAGTAAAGGTGACAGAAACAGGGAGCTGAAAGAAGCGGCGGGTCACTGGAGAGAAGCAGACTGTACACTGCAACATGGCAGTGCAGCAAATTCAGAAGGTCTCTGCTTTCTTAATTAATATATAAGACAATGATCCTGGCTGCTACCCTGTCATTACCTGAGTGGGAGACTGCTGCTCCTCTCTACTTCTGTTCTGCCAATGAATGCCTCTGCGACAGCGACTTTCGCTTGTGCGACACGGTGCTAGCCAGAGCAGAGAGCTCTTTGGTCACTTGCTGCTGCCTGTCACTGTTTCTTCTTACTAAATTACCTTTAAAGAAGCTAAAAACCCCAAGGTTCACATTGCTAGATGATGTAAAGCAGCATGCCTCCCCAACATCAGGCAAGGTTCAGGGCTAATTAATACATTTCCTGGTATTATTTGTCTACACTTAGGAGCTTCTTACACAAAGATACACAAAGAGAAGGAGGAGCAGAAATACTGTGCAGGCATGTGGCAGGGCATATGAGGAGGGACTGAGCTTTAACACCCTTTTGTTGACCATGAACCTTAGACCTGAGCTACAGGGTGTAAGGGCAAAGGAAGATGCACATTTGGGGCTTATGCAGGGGACCCAAACTGCATTCCAGAAAGAAGCAGACACTTAGCTGTTGCCAGAACCCCTGCTAAGTAAAAAAAACCTGTGTCAAATCTGAAGCTCAAGGCTTGGCATCTCATCAGACAGCCGGGGCAGTTTAAGACCCTCTCCCCAATATTTGTTTGCTCCCTCTCTGCTGTAATTGAGGACCCCATCAGCCAGGGCCAGCAGTGCTGGTGCTGCTGAGGGTAGTGAAGATGTAGCTGATGATGCACAGAAAAGGATGAAGCACAGGCACATGTTTCTACCAGCACTGCTGTGGGGGTGGAAATCTCTGGCAGAGCAAACAGCCGGTGACTTCTCACACTCCCTCCCCCCTGTCTGATTCACTCCAGCTTGTCTGCCAACACTCCCAATTACGACAATGCACTTCCATTGAAGCTGATATGCTGGGCTGTACCTGAGGCAACAATCAGGCTCACTATGTGAAATCTTTCCCATATTTTCCACCTATTGATGAAGTCTCCCTGGGTCACCACTGAAATTGCTCAGGGCTGCTGCCCTACCAGCCAGTGAGTTTTTCTGCAGGCATCATCAAGGCAATGAGCCAGATGAGAGGGGCTGAACTTATTCATTTATAGCAGAAATTAGCACGGCTCAGTATTTCTCTGTTTCCTCTCTTATTATACTCCAGGAAATATTGCCAGTCTGCTGAGCTCTGTCAAGCTGTAGGGTAGGGAGCTGCAGTGCTGGAACTGAAGACGCAGTTGGCCCACAGGGACGTTTTGGGGGGATTTCTGCTCACACACTCGACCGTTGTTGTCTCAGTGGAGCAGACTCCTCCCAGAGGCCTCCTGCACTGCCGGTCTGAACCACCCATTGCTGATAGTGGTATAAATCAGTGAGAAAGGCACCAAGATCATCAGAGCTTGATTTCTGGCATGAAAATAACACAACTGAGGGAAGGATGTAGTCTGTAACCTGGAAACACACCCAGTCTGCCTGTATACCACGCCCTGACCTCTCCTGGGTGAAGATGATCTGCTGGGATGACGTTGGTTTTCTTCCTTGAGCCTGTTCAGCTGCTGAAGCATTATTTAGCACTGCTGAGCCCTGATGCTGATCCCACAGCAGGGGCACTGCGCAGCAGCTCACGGAAGTCCAGGGGATGATGCCGTCACAAGGCTGGCAAGAATTCAACATCGTGCTTTACAGCTTGCCTGTTTATCAGAAATCTGTGAATGTAGAAAATATGTGCTTTCCTTTGTTCCAGGAAGGCTCTAAAATTTCATGAGAAACAATTAATGGATTTATTTTTTCCATAAACATCTTACAGGGCATCACTGACACTGAATTTGGCAAATAAAGAAAAAGCTGTTCTTAGCTCAACATTAGTGCAAATGGGGATTAAATCAAAGAAGACAAGGCTTTCTGTGGTCTTGCCATACAGTAGCAGGATGAGGTGTATCTCTGTCTCTCCCACAACTCTCTTTTCCTGGACCTGCTAGCACAGATGGAAGCAAGGCACTGCCTTGTTTTCACCAGGTGTGGTTAAAGGGCACGACACACCTTTCCCTCAGAGCAGGTGAACCCACAGACAATGGCTTCTGTTACCACAGTTTCTTCTCACTTGAGCTTTTGCTTGCAGGGAGGATGCTGGAAACAGGAGCTGGGATGGCTGAGCAGGCCTTGGTGGTGGGATCCCTCCTGAGATGCCAGATGCACAGAAAAGCCCAGGGCAGCCTGAAGTGAGCAATCCTCAGGAAGTTTGGGGATCAATTCAGTTTTCCACCCCCAGGGCGAGCTGCTGAGGACTGGCCAGCAAGCCAGTGTTGCTCCAGTGAGAGCTGGGACGGCTCAGAGAGGGCAGAAGTGGGATAATGTGCAAGTTGGGGACATTTTTGACTCTGTAGCATGACATTTGTGTCTCAGAAATGTCAGTCTCCTCTCTAACAGAGGGAATTGGAGCTGCTCTTGGGACTCATGACTTTGCCTGGTTTTTAAAATCCCTCACGTTGTTTACGATCCTCAGAAATATGCTCATAAAGGCAGTTGAACATAGGCCTTTTGGAAAGCTGAAGACAGTCATTAAATGATCTGCAGGTCTGTAGGGGAAACCTTTCCCAGCAGGTTCTTTTTCCCCTGCAGCTCTCCCTGCTGCCAGCTCAGCCATTAAATCCTATTTTGCATCCCACAAATGCAATTTCAGTATCTCCCTATGGCCACACTCTCCTTCCAGTCCCTGCCCCAACTCAGATTGAGAACAACCATCCTGGCTGGCTTGGGGCAGCCCCAGTACCACCAGCAGCCCCTGATCCCTGCTAGCACTTAGACCCACAAGGATTCTGTGCATGACCAGCTGGATCCTTCCCCTTGCTGATCAATTCAGGATCTTTGCCACCATGCCACTGAACCGTTCTAAGGTTCCTTGGCAGCAGGCACACTTCTTGAGACGGCCTCAGTGCTTTACTCTGCTTAGTGACCTTGCTGGTGAACAGTGAAGAATAATTCTGCTTATGTTTCTGAATGGTTTTTTATTGTGATTCAGCTGTCAAGAAGGAGTGGCAGATTGCAGAGTGAGATAAAATTTGATTCTCTGGCTCCATGCAGTCTTAAGAGTTGGGAGATTTTCTTGGCCAGACTTTACTTCTGCTCAGTTATACCTATTGACTCCTGCAAAACTACAGGAAGCATCTGAAATGAGAATTTGGCCCCAAAGTAGTGTTTTCTTCTTGTATTGACATTCAGCATGCAAAACTTGATGAAATTTCTGGATGTAGAGTTGATGAGCTGCCCTGTGAAGCAGGCTTGGGAGAGATGCGGAAACACCTTCAAGTGCCAGCCCTCAGACCTTACAGAGTTCGTTGCTTGTTTGCTTCCTAGGCTGCTTGTGCAGTTTTGTGATGTGGTTATGTTGTTTATCAGCAGCATCTATGAAGAAACTGCTTTGCATATTTGATGATTGCCTTGTCTGTGCCATTTTAGTAGTTTCTCTGGATGCATGTCAGTGAAATACATAACATGAAAACACTGGCTTGAAGCAGACACCTTAGCATGTCCTTGCTTTAGATAAGGATGCTGCATCCATAGTGAATGTCCTGACAGTCTCTCCTCACTGCATGGGGGAGTTTTGGCTGAAGCCACGTTGGGAGATGGCTGTGAGAATGCATCTACTGCTCACAGGCTGCCCAAGGGCTGCCAGTTCCCAGGCCTGCTGAGGAGCTGGACTGAGGAAACCATCCCTGCCCAAATGGGTACAGCACAAAGAGCAGGTTGCTAATGCCAACTGCTTTGGTCTCTGAACATGCTCTGACGGCACTGCTCACTGATGGAGCTGTAGCTTTTCGAGCAAGTTTCCTTGCCTCGGGCCAGACCGTGAGATCTGGTGCTCTGCTGCCAGGTGTCTGAGCTGGTCTCTGCATTGCATGCCTGCCTCAAGAGCTTTATTTGTCCCTTGCATCAGCCTCAGAGGTAGGACGTGGGTAGCAGACAAGTGCCTAGGGCAGCGAGTTGCTTTGGATGGCAAAACTGCCCATCCTGCTGCTTAGTCCTGCCAGGGCAGCACCGCTGGGGCCGGGAGACAGGGGAGGGGAGAGGGTGCCCTCATGCTCAAGTGGGCCAGCCAATGCCTTGGGCTCCTCTCACCTGCTGTTGACCACTCAGACACCCTTGGGGAGGGCAAAAATTTTGCAAATGCTTGGGAGCCTCTAGATGGTCCACAATGGTCTGTGAATGGTTTCCAACCCACCCAGAAAACCTGTGCCCCCACTACTCGCCCTCTGAGCAGTACCCCAGTGCCTGGTGCCTGCCTCTTCCCTTTCCCCTACTCCACTATGTCACTTTTCTTTCCTCCGTCTTACCCACCGGCTAGGCCTGCTGCTTTGGGGAAGGTCCAAGGCCTTGGCCCCAGTGTGCCAGTGGCAGTCTGGGCTGCAGGGGCAGAGCTCTGCCCCTTGCAGGAGGGACGAACTGTGCCTGCTTCATGTCTCCTTTCATTGGGAGAGGCTGCAGGGCACGGGTAGAGTCTGTCTGTTAGATCTGTAACATCGTTTGGGGCTCTCAAAACTGCTTTAAATGAGGACGTTGCAGCGTGAGAACTACTGGCTTCACATATCTGAGAAAACACCACCACTTTCAGTTTAAAAGGAAATCATTCTAGGAGCCAGGGAGAGGCTTGGGTGCTGTCGGGAAGGTCAGTCAGGAGCGCTGGCATCGGGTGCCTCCGCGCCGCAGCTGCATTCGCGCTGCTGCCGGCAGACGTGTGCGAGGGGTTTGCGGCTGGAGCTTCCTGCCGGGGCTCCGGGACAGCTGCGTGCTCACGTGGATGTCGAGCGACCAGCGTTTGGGTTCCCGCGGCGTGTGTACGGTCACGGAGGAGCCCACCGCGCCCGCCCGGGGCCCCTGGGGCAGTGCAGCCCCCGCCCCTCCCCGCGGCGCCGCGCCCCCCGCAGCACCTCCGGGCAGGTTTGTGCCCCGGCCCCCGCCCCCGTTCATGAGAGGGGCTCGGGGCGATGGCGCTGCGATAGCGATCTGACCCCCGGAGCTGCGCGGCAGCCTCCGTCCTCGGGGCTTGGGTGGGGGCAGCTTTAACCCCTCGCGTCCCGGTGTCGCCCGTCACCGTGGGGAAGGGGCAGCCCAAGGCCTGGGGACGGTGGGTTTGAACCATTCGGGCAGGAAAGGGTTTGTTAGGCTGCGGTCCCTTCAGAACGGGAAAAGGAAGGAAAAAAGACGGGTCGGCTAGGCTTGTGGCCGCCGAAGAGCCAAAACTGCGGCAAACAAAGCAGTTGGGGAAGCGAGGCTGGGAGAGCTCCGCCGGGATTGTCGGGGCTGCTCCCTTTGGCGAGCGATGATCTTTGGCCACATCCCAAAGGTAGCTTGTGCCCGTTAGGAACTCGCCCACAGCACGAAAGCCAAAACCCAGCGTTTCATCACTGATGCATTCCCAGGGAGTTTCTGCGTTCAATAAACACCGTGCCAGGGGTGAACTGCAGAGAGACGCGCCGGCGCCAGCAGCTCCTCTCCTGGGGGCGCTGCCGCAGGTCTCCCTCCTCTCTGTAGAATGACTGGGGAAGGCAACAATTTGGGAATTCAGAAGTCGCAACTGTCCCTGGCCCTCGCGGAGGGAAGCTGGGACGATCCCTATAAAGAAGAGGACTTGGTCACCTTGCAGTCTTCTTTAAAAGAGAGAGCAGAAGCCCAGCCTCAGAAGCACGGGCTCCTGCAAGTGTCCAGAGACAGGAATACGTAAGAAGGAAGGCTGCAAGGGGTGTCACCGAAACTGCGGGAAAAACAAAAAACTCTCCAACAACATTTTTAATGTTAGAGAGTCAAGGCATTACTTTATTATCTGGCCAGGATGTTGTTCTGGCCAGGATGTACCACAGAAATCATCTCATCCACACATAGCCCGGGTGTGCAGAGAGAACCATTCCACGACTCATCACATTTACTAGATTTTTCAGATCTTTTATACAATCAAAACTCATAGAAACTAATTGCGTCAGTGTTCATTAGTCTCAAGTTGTGTAGTTCTTAGTATTTGGCCTCCTATTGGATCCGGGTTTCTTCACTTCCGATGTTAATTAGATCTTCATTGCTTGATTTTCTTGAAAGTCTTTTCCGGAGATGTCTCCAATTCTGCCAGAGTCTGGAGTAGATGGCCGCTGATGTTCTGTTGATATTCCATCGATGGCCTTATCTTTTTGGGGCTGCTCCCAGTCTGTTGAAATGCTAAGCCCATCAGGTCTCACCTAGAGAAACAATGCCCTGGAAAGAAGCTTCAGTTCCCTTCCCCTGGGGCAAAGATGAACAAACCTGGCTAAAGTAATACATAAAATTTTTTAAACTGGTATGTTTTCCAACAGAGGGAGCGGTCTGGAGACCTCGATGAGATTTTGGGGGACTTTATCCCATCTGTCAGACAAAAACAGCAATAGAGCTAGGGGGCAGGTCTTCTACTTTGCCTGCCATTTTTCCTTGTCGAATTACTTAAGAAAACCTGGACAGGCTGTCGTCCCAACCTTAGCTCTCCAGTCCCAGTGCCTGATTCCTGGCTTCTGGCTTTGGAAAGAACCTTTCTTGCTGTACAATTACACTGCTACCTTTGCAGCCCTTGTGACCGGCATAAAGGGAAGGTTCAGGTTTAAATTGTGACGAGGATGCACAATAGCAGCGGCTCCAATGTAACCAAGACAACTGATCTTTATTAAACTTTGACCAACAAGAACAACATTAGGGAAGCTCTTAGAAAGCAACCATCATCAATGAACCCTTTCCATGTATTAAGATAACAAGGTCATTATTTGGAATGCAAAATCCAGGCTGGAAAGCTAGTAAATGTCAGCTTCACAATTATCTCAGCAATCTTTATCTGGTTCCCACGTATCATTTAAGGAAAAATTCACATATTATTTTCTTCATATGATCCTGACTCGCTCAGTGCCCAGGAAGTTGCACCCTTAAGTCTGACATTTTGCAGGCTTTGAATGATTGATTAAAGCATTTAAATAACATACTTCAAACATAAGGGGGGTGGTGGTTGTTAAATGCAATTATTGTTGTTTAAATGTAATTATTTTTACATTTTGACTAATTATAAATGGATATTGTTAATGGGAGAACAAAATTTGTTTATAGGAGTTTGATTTCTACAGTCATCAGGAATAAACAGAGCAGGTAATGAGTTTGGCAATAAAATGCCAGCCTTAGGCATAGACCAGATTTAGCACCACCCTTTCTCTTTGTATCACACTTCCTTCCTCCCACGAGCTCAGCCCACTCAAAACCTGCATAATATAAAACCTGCATCCTATAAAAGGATGTGCCTGTTTCTGCTCAGTTTTCTAAAGTCTTTATTTCCTAAATATGCTCCTCAGTGGGAACACTCCTATTGGATCTCCAGGCGCATTTTATCACTCTTAATGGGATGGGTGGGGATGGAAGAACTGAAATAGTTGGGTGTTGATTTCAAGTGAAGGAAAGAAGCCCACAGTGAACGATGTGTGAACAGGAGGGTGGAGAGAACTGGGATAGTGAGTGGGAGCCTCTGGATAAACAGATGATGTGGAAGAGCAGTGTGGTCCCTGGGCAAGCACACCCCTGGAAGAACAAGTACTGACTGCTCTTTCTCCACCTTCTCCTTTTAAAGGTTTTATTCAGAAGGGAAAGAAGGATTATTAATTTTCTTGCTTATTTAAGGTTCCTAAATCTCTAATGAACTTCAGTTTCCCAGGACTTAGCTTTCACAAAAAAAAAACAAAACAAGCCAACAAACAGAAGGCTTTTTCTGCAAAACCTCACTATGTAGTTTGGGCATCTCTGCTTTATATGATGTGCACATTTTTGAGATTTCCCAATCTAACTTGCATAGGAACTTCTTCAACACAGCAGTCACGAGATCTACCCCTTTCCAATAAAGGATATTTTTTGCACAAAACAACACCTTTTTTTTTTTCTGAGCTGTAACACGCAGTTGGCTCATTTCTGTTATATTCACCACCAGGTTTCCTGCAAAACTACTCTAGTCATACTATCTTTTCCCCCTGAGAGATTATCAAAGACCTACTTCCCCATCCATGTGTTATCTTTTATTTGTCCAAAACTCCAATATCTTTGATTGCCTTGGCATTACTTCTTTATCCTTTTCTATGTTTGCAACACCATTACAATTAATGTCAAGCAGTAAATTTTATTTGCATAACATTTCCTCCGTTTGGCCTATTAACGATAACAGATCTTGCAGCTGGGAATTGGGCACTTCATCCCTTATAGCAGCAGGAATTTCAAAGAAGCTATCCCTCGATCTGCTCAGAAATTCCAAAAAGACAGGTCCTAAGCCCACCAGTGCTTTCTCCATTGACACCTAAACCCTTCTGAACACCGGCTGTAAAATTGTAAAAGCCCAACAAATGTTTAGCTTATGTACCAGCTAAAATATCTGTAACCTTTGTATACAGATTCCTCAAATATACTTATCTAAGACATGAGGGAAGGTATCTTTGAGTTTTTCAGTGATCTGAGAACCAACCACTCAATTCCGTATCAATTCAACACGAAGTTCAATTTTGCAGAAGTATAAATCTATGCCTAATTAGACACTTCCCTTTTTACATCCCTCATGGACTCCCCAGCCATATTGTCACACATTCTCAGTAATGTCACAATGCCTGGGGAATGCAGATTGCTGTCGTGACTGAGCACCTTTCGAGGCCAAGACCTCCAACACAGAAATTTCAGCCCAGGGCTAAATTATGGTGCTGTTTACCACCAGCTTTTGTTTAAATTTTAAATTAGCTTCCATTACGTGTGATCTTCCTTTGCCCTACTCAACATGAAATTATTTCTCAGGACTACACAAGAGGCCCATCCTTTTTTCATTGACACAGTTATAGCCCTCAGTTGGTTACAATTGCCACACACTTCAGCCAACCTGCACACGTCCATGCTGCCCAGAGCTCAGGGGCGTTTCTTTATGTATTTTTTTTCCTTCAACATTTGTTTCATTATTTCTCTGTATACCAAATATAGACTTTCTGGATAAGAATCTCCAGAATAATCTTTTGCCTAAACCACACAGGGCTTTCTATTAAGAGGTATTAGTGAATACACCCCTATGTTGATGGACCTTTATTTAACACTTTCAGCTCACACATAGCCTCAGGTAGCTTCCAGGTAACTCGGGGATTGGTGTGAGCGCAGTTCCGTGGGCGCTTGACAAACACGCCCGTCCGCGGGAGCCCTGCCGGGTCCGAGAGCCTTGTGCGAGCGGCAGCAGCATCCACAGCGTGGAAAATCCTTATGAACCCCAGCATCGCACCGTCGGCGTTCTCTCGTAGCTCTAGTTACCGCCAGAACATCGCACCCCGCCGCACAGGAAGCCCTGTTTCGTGATTTACAAATGCTGCCGGGCGGAAGACGGAGGAAAGACGAGGAGTCCCGGGAAGGCGCCGCGGGCGGGCGGCCGAAGGGAGTGCGGTGCCGCGGGAGGAGCGCGCCCGCAGGGCCGGGGCCGTCGTGGCCGCGGGAA
>VZRS01007687.1:1271797-1338275 GCA_013398055.1 Ifrita kowaldi | reverse complement strand
TTTCCCACGGTGCATCCTGGTGCCCGCCCGCCCTGGAGCGCCGTGCGCGGAGCCGCGTCCCGGTCGCCGCGTGGGGAGTTGGGTTTGTTTGTTTGTTTGTTTGTTTGTTTGAGAAGGACGCTCTCGCGTCCGATTGTCGTCCTGCTTTTGGCGGGTCTCAGTGCGGCTTGTGAGTGGTTTTGCCGCTGCTTCTCAAGTACAAGGTCTGCGTGTAGAGAAGTCTCTGAAGCTGTTTAGAACTTTAGCTTCCACAAATACACGTGTTTCCCCTGAAATACTGGATTAGAGTCTACGTGCTATAATGAAACAGGCTACTGTGTGTCACCAGATGTAATAAAATGTATGAAATTGCTTTCTGGTAACAGACCGTACAAGTGCTGAAATAATGTAGATTTTGATTGCGCTAATTGCGCTTAATAATATTTTAACCACGCGTGTCTCAGACTGACTTGATACTGTGCGTGGTGCCTGTGGTAGGAATAGCTACAGCAGTACAACGTAAGAACTTTAGGTGTTAGAGAACAGGAACTGTTACTCTGTAGGTCTTTATATGTATAGAATTTTTGCTGAATGCATGGTTATTGAGTTTTTTGTAATTTTTTCTGATATGTCTTAAGTAAGATAATTTAATCCAGTAAATTTAAAGTAATCAAGTAAATCTAAAGCTACAGGTGTTCTGCATATCTTAAACTGTATCTGAAACCACTTTGATAGTGTGTTTCCTTTATGAGCCAATACAGTTTGGGTGCATACTGCACAGCATTAATGTGAACTCACTTTCTGACTGTATGTTTACTATACATACGTTTGCTTCACTTACCTTGCCAGTATGGACCTCTGAGGGACACCACTTGTCACTAATGTCCTCTGGGACTCTGAGCCATCGATCACTACCCTCTGGTACCCATTGTACCAGTTTTTCATCCACCAAACAGTCCAGCCATCAAATCCATTGTTCTCCAATTTGAAGAGAACTTTGTGGGGGACTGTTCCAAAGGCTTTATGGAAGTCCAGACAGAGAACATCCGTAACTCCTCCGTTGTCCACCAGTGCAGTCACTCTGTTGTGGAAGGCCACTGGGTTGGTCAGGCAGGACTTGTCCTTGGTGAAGCTGTGCTGGCTGTCCCAAATCACCTCTGTCCTCCATGCACCTTAGCATTGCTTCTAGGAGGATCTGTTCTATGATCTTCCCGGGCAGGTTACTAGCTCCTATAATACTAATAACTACTCCTTTTTAGAAAATGGGTGCAGTATTTCCCTTTTTCCAGTCACCTGGGACTTCACCTGACTACCATGACTTCTTGAATATTATGAAGAGTGGCTTGGCACATCAGCCAGTTCCCTCAGGATGCTGGGATGCATCTCAGCTTTTAGCAGTGGTGATTAACTCTGGTCTCTGGTTCCCACCAGCTAGATACTTGATACAAGAACCAATCTTTTTTTTGTCAGTGTTGTATTCCACATACAATGAGGATCAAAATACAAACATCTCGATGTGGAAATAGGTTTCTTGTGAGTTACCAGAAGTGCATATTTTAAATTTTCACATAGAGAAATATACAGGCTATTTGAAAAATGAAGTAGTTTATGATCTTTTGTTACAGTGTTGACATAATCCTTAACCTGGGAGGTAGACACACAGAAGTGGAATTGTGTATATGCAGATAAAAGTAACTTCTTTAGTTCCCTAAACAGTGATTATGCTAATCACAATGGCATGAATGTTTTGTTGTTTGATTTAAATTATTTCCATAATTGAGAAGATAAAGGAAGCTAAGGCAGCCCAATGCTTCACATTCGTCCATTTAATCTTAGCTGCATGGCCTTTTGGGGGTTAGTTTGTGTCTTTTGCCAAAGCTCATCCATTTGAAGTATTTTGTTCCTTCTTTTTCTCTCTGCACTTGACAGACAATTGGAAGTTCTTGGGGTTGGTGGGGGGATATAAGCAAAGAAATTCCAAACACACGAGCTTAGATGATTTCTATAAAGAAATTCAGAGAAATGTTTTTAACTTCTTTTTTTCCTTTCCCCCTTTAAATTTTTGACAAGTTGTAGACCTCAGGGAACTCTTCTTTCTGGCAAGACTTTTGCTGTTGTGTCAGAAATGTGCCATTTGTTCTCATGAAAACTTCTGCATGTTTTGTCTAATGTTGTTAAGCGAATGATCTGCAGAGTAGAGGCAATGTCAGAGCAAATTGCTTAGAAATACCAAGCAAAGTAAGCAGTTCTGATGTTGCAAAGCCCATATGAAAAAGCAATTTAATGGTGTCATAGCCCCCATGTCTGTATGGTCAAAATTATATATGCACATGCAACCTCGATTTGTTACACCCTGATTGTACTTTGTTTTACAGTACTGCTTATCTTTTTAAGTTTTTAATGTGGAGAGCTATTGCAAAAAGGATGTCTTATGCGACTTAATTACTTTCTTAGGCTGTATTGGAATAGTTTTAACTGTGTTTTCCTTTTCTTCCAGAATGGTGAACACACATAAAAGATTATCAGAACTCTGTAGAATTAGCATTTGGTTTGAGAGCTTGTGAGAGTGCTCATCATGGAGAAACAGCAGATTGTCTTGGCTAGCCGGGATGGTGGGACTGTGTCTGGTGTAGCGCCTGCTTTCTTTGTCATCTTGAAACAACAGCAGGGAAATGGAAAAGCTGACCAAGGAATCCTAGTAGCAAACAGTGATGCTTGTGCTCTCGCCAGCAGTGTATCAACTCCAGTCAAACCCAGAGTCAAGACCTGCCTCCCAGCTGACTGTGTCTCAGGGGGCATCACTGTCACCCTAGATAATAACAACATGTGGAATGAGTTCTACCATCGCAACACAGAGATGATCCTGACAAAGCAGGGGAGGCGCATGTTTCCGTATTGCCGGTACTGGATTACAGGGCTGAATTCCAGTCAGAAGTACATCCTGGTCATGGACATATCCCCTGTGGACAATCACCGATACAAATGGAATGGCCGTTGGTGGGAGCCCAGTGGAAAGGCAGAACCACATGTTCTAGGGCGAGTGTTTATTCATCCAGAATCCCCTTCCACTGGCCAGTTCTGGATGCATCAGCCAGTATCCTTCTACAAACTAAAACTTACCAACAATACCCTGGACCAGGAAGGTCACATAATCCTGCATTCTATGCACCGTTATCTGCCACGACTTCACCTGGTGCCTGCAAACAAAGCCACAGAAGTCATTCAGCTTAATGGCCCTGATGTCCATACATTTACCTTTCCACAGACAGAATTCTTCGCAGTTACAGCCTACCAGAACATCCAGATTACCCAGCTGAAAATAGATTACAATCCTTTTGCTAAAGGGTTCAGAGATGATGGGCTGAATAGTCGACCTCAGCGTGATGTGAAACAGAACAGCAACTTAGAATTGGTAGGAGGCGATGTTTTTAGCACTCCTGCCATTTGTGGTCGCCCTGCTGAAGTAGATGCATTAGAAGTGCATCAGAGAAGTTTGGATTCTTCATTCATTGGTCAAAACCCATCAGACACTGAGCTGGATAAAGAGTCCTTTAATGCTGAAGGAGACTTCTTGGGTCTCCTGGACAGTGACTTGTCTTCAGGTGTTATGCCAAAGCTAAAACAGGAAGTCTCTGAAAGGTGGGTTAACACTGCATTTTTAGTACAACCACTGGTTAAGTGGGATGTTTTGTAAATAAGTAACAGGATGCTCAGAGTACAGGTTTACAGCTAAAGGTTGCATGACCTGAAATGACAGAACAGTTAATATTGCTAAAAGCTTTTCTTTGCTCAATTGTGTATCAGTCTTGACTATCTAAGGTGTCTAAAAAATGCAAGAGTTCAGTATTATTTTCTGTGCTTTAGCTCCCGTTGTTGAGAAGCATTGAGGGATTTCTCTTAACCCTCTTAGTATTTTAGAAGGCTAATTTTTTCAGAGTTATAGACAGCACATTGCAGTCATCAAAACACTGCCTTTGCTTTTAGGGTTGCTCACCACAGGGACGTGCTGTCTCTATCTATAGCTTCAGTTTTCATTAGTGAAAGTGAATACTGTGTGGTGTGTGGGTATTTAGGTTGGGCATATGTAGGAGTTGCTGCAAGGCAGTTGCAATTGGCAGCAAGCCACTGTTTTGTCAATAACTGCTTGGTGTGAATTCTTTTATTCCATGAAGAAGTATGAGGTAGCCTGCCTGTTGGTAGTCAGTTGCCTCATATTTGCTGTGAGGTAAGGGAAGTACTTCAGAATAACTTGGTTTTTCTAAAGCAAGCCTGGCAAAACCTATTATCTTACTGCACTTTCACTTAGTTACGAAAATCCAAGCAATAGAAGAGAGCAGGCTTCGTGAATAGTTAATGTGCATTTAGAGATACTTTGAATACAAAGAAATGATTGAAAAAAATGGAGGTTTCTTTTCTGCCATGTTGCTTCGTGCCGCTTTGTTAATACCAGGCTTAATCTGCCAAAGATGTAGTGGCAAAAGCAACCTTCGTAGACCAGTACACAAGAGAATTATTTAACTGCAGGATATCAGGATGATGTTAATGGTTAATGGTGAAATTAGAGACCAGTTCTTAGAGGAGAAAAGTTATATTTGTGATGTAATTATACAGGCTGTATTACTGTACAAATGTATTATGCAAAGGCTGTATTACTATACAACTGCAGTGTGTTTTAGAGAGGGCAGAGATTTCCTCAGTTGTTTTTTGTCTTGCAAGAAGGATCTCCTTGCCTTTTGAGTAACTTGAGAAAAGCTTCAAATTACAAAGTTATCCATACTTTGACACTTTATTGAGTTTATTTGTGATAATTCTTAAGAGTACTGGAATAGTTTGGAGTTCTAGAGTGCCCAAACCTTTCTTTTGTAATATTTTCATGTGTCAGTCTATTAGAAAGAAGGTCTTCTAGACTTACTTCATTCTCAAAAAATGCTGTTCTAACCCATCTTAAATACTGAAAATACACCGATTACAGAGAGGATTGACTTTTTTTAGTTCCTAAGAACATGGAGAAGTGTTTAGATAACTTTGCGTACTGGAAGTAAAACTGAGAAAATAATTATTGTCAGCTTTATTTTGCTTTCATAGTGATATTTCATTTGCCTGGAGAGGGTCATTGAAGCAAATTTTTTTGAGAACTATTTATTCCCAAGGAATAAAAAGCATTGTTTTAAGGACTCAACGACCTTCCTTAAAAATAGCTGATGCAAGTTGGCAGATTTAATTTCTTCTGGTCCAGGGTATGTTAGATTCCTTCTCTGGTTTTGCCTCCAAGGTAGTTGATCTCTGAAAATTGCTAAAAGCTGCACAGACAGGAAAAGACTGCAAAAGATCTTTCTGTTGTCTGGCTTGGAAGCACCTGCCACTTGATGAATAAATGATACTACTGTCCTAGAACTACTTTCAAGCACTGGCCAGCTTTTTGTTACATGTTTCTGTAATCTGTGTGAAAATGTCAAATTCTTTACTTGGAAAGAGAAAATTGATCTTATCCAAGAAATGGCAAAACTATCTTTGTAAGTGCTGGGATTTTTCAGAACATTACTTCTCCTTTCTTCTGATCTGTTCACAGTGTTTTCATGCCATACAGTTGAGTTTAGATGTATGTCAGTCTTTCAAGGACAGCACTGAGAGTGTGGCATTTTTCTTTCTCAAACCAAACACATTAATATTTGCATATTAATGAAGGCTGGGCAGTATGGGTTTTTTTGTGGTGGGCAAGCTCTTAGTAATGCTTGATAGGCACTATCTTGCTTTTAGGCAGGGTAGTGATTTCTGCTGATCTTAGATTTGAGTGAGAAGCAAATTGGGAGCTGCTACCTCTCAGATAATCCTCTCTAAAAGAAGTGGAGTTCCTAGTGCTGTTGAGGGTGATACTCCCCACCAATACTCAATTCTTCTGGTGTTTTTGAGACTAGAACCATGTTAAAGGTTGCATATATCTAAGAGTAGTTTTAATCCTGGGTTATTAGAGGACTTCAGAAATAAAGGACTATTTTCTTTATCCAAGGTACTATGTGGGTTCTTTTCCTTCTGATTCTGTGGTCTGATAGTATGTTTAATTTAATTAGATGTGTTGTAAAGAAAACAAATGTTTGAGTTGTGAATACTTCTATAGAAATGCTTATGGCTGGACACACTCAGATGTTTAGGCCATGGAAGGTACCACAAACAAACTTTACTGGTTCTTAAGTCTTACAGGCCAGTGTACTCTTTCTCCCTTCCAAGGTCTTTTGAATTTCCTCCTTCAAAAATAAAACATCTGTGGGATTTTTAGTGCTCCATTAGTCTTGTTATTCTAATTTACTTGTCTTTTGTTTAGTCTTGACAGTTTGGTTTTTTTCCTTTCTTGCCTTTCTTTTGAGAGAGGAAGGAAAGTGATTATCCTTCAAACCTCTGCCATAGATTGCTAGATTAATTCCACAAGAAATCACATTGCCCCTCCAGCTCCTCCCCAGTGTATTTTAAAATTATGTACCTAAAAAAAATGTGTCTTGGTACTGTCAAAAAATGAGCAGCTTAATGTTTTTTAATCTGGAAAAAGCCAAAATGGCAATTTCTTTGCTTTTGCTGTCATATTGCAAGGGGGCCAAATACATTACTTGGGCTATAAGAAAGTTGGTTTAAATATGAGCATTGTTCCATATCAGGTGAAGAAAGAGCTAGTTAAGACAGTATTTCACCATTTTTACCTATCTTGGATTAAGTTCAGGATTTCGAGAGGACAAACTTCTTTGATTCATCTTCCCATAGATTAGAGGAAGAGAAGTTTCTGTGACTACTTACTTTGCATGTAACTTCACAAACTAAGGGCCAGATGAAATTGCTTCAGTGCTAAAAGGCAACTTTTTTATTCTTTGAGAAGTTGGTTACTGCATCAGAATTTAAAAACAGCATTTTGTGCAAATCCCTTATCTTCTCGTGCATAAATATGCGTGGGCCATACCTCACTCTTGTCACCACCTGGCTTATGGTTGCATTATGCAGAATAAAACAATATTTGTGTCTAGAAATTTCAGTGTTACCAGCAGGGTTTTTGGTTTGGATACTGTCCAGATCCCTAATAGAAAGGTAATCCTTATCTTACATGTACACACCTTGTAATAGATAAAGGAAAATGACTAGAGAAGTCCGGACTTTACTGGGCTTCCAACTGAAAACAGTAAAACTCAGTTGAGAAATTTATTTGTGGCTTGCAAGTTTGCTAGGGTTTTTTGCCTCTTTATTTTCAAGAATTTTAAGGTAGCAGAGCAGATGCATCTAAATTATATTTGCTTTAATTGTGGATCAGCTGTACTGAATCAACCTCTTAGCTTGGCAGGATTTTCAGCTGCCAATAACCTTTAAGTAGTCTGTCTGCATTTCTTTCACAGTGAACTCACTGACGGAGAAAAGCTTTTTAATCTTACATTTCACATTTTTAATTAAATGAAAGCTAGAAAATTTCTAATAGAAAACTCACTGTCCAGAGAAAACAGTAGACAAAACAGGACTGGTACTCTGCTCTCCTGCTGCCTGCTATTCCCTCACAAGTCATGTTTTTGCTTTAAGCTTCGTGCTGGTTACTTAGTGTCCTTATGAGTTGCAGCAAGTTTGCTAGATAGCTTCTGTTGTTCTTTAGAATTTTATACAAAAATGTATAAATCTGTATCTTGACTGTCAGCACCCTGTTTAAGTACTGCAGTCTTCTTCGTGAGGGGAATACTCCCAGTTCCATGTTACTCCCAGCTCCCTATGTCCCAGCTCTTCTCCCTTAAGTATGTCCTCAGTCTATACAAGGAAGCAGCTTCTTTCTCCACTTCTTTTCCCCTTTCTCAACCCAGCTGTGGGTTCAACTGAGAATTGCACTTTAAAGGGGGAGAGATGGATAATATTAATGATAAAATAGACACACATACATATATACATCCAATATATATAAAGCAATAGTCACTCTATATAATATATTAGCACTACAGTTATGTTAAATTTTATTAGAAATTTTCATAATTAATAAATAATTTTACTTTTAATAACATTTTAATAGCATGAAATTGACAATAATAATTTAATGTAATTAAAATTATATGTAATGTATCATAAATAAAAAGATATTATTGGAATACTATGGGATACATTGAGTAAATAAGTCCTGACTTTTTTTTTCTGAGTTCTATTCTGGATTTGAGTTTCTGCCTTCATACCTTAGCAGTTTTCTTTTATGACAAGGAGCCGGGTTCTGATACACTAAACAAAACTGGTGACTGCAGTTCTTTGACTGATGTGTCTGGCCCTCAGAGAAGCCCATCATCAGAGTGTAGCTGCCTGTACTGTTAGTCTTCAGTATCTAATGCATGCTATTTTGAATTGTGGTTAGGTTAGTGCTCAGACCTAGTGGAAAATGCAGCAGGATTCAGTGGGATATTAGTATTCTGTAAGTGTTCAAATAGCAGTTGAATTTAGGAATTGTCAGTATGTGGCTTCAGGGTGCATTAACTAAAATTTTGGTGCATTAAGGGCTCACTTGGCTTCTTACTTGCAAGCACAATGGCTTTAGTGTCTTAATGAGATACACAGCAAACTATGATAGGCCACTTCTTGAGCATTTCAAATATGACAGCTTATCATGAGTTCATGCTGGGTAAAAGAGGAAAAAGTGCAAATGTCACCCTGATATTAGCAGGGAAGGAAGTTGTGCTGCTGCCTTCAGATAAGAAGTTGGATTGTTCTTAATAATGGCAACTTCTTGGGGTTTCTTGAGTTTTTACTTCTAAAAACGTAAGCTTGTAAGTGACGGCTTATTTAGCAGACTTGTGTCTGGGAGCATTTTGGAAGCTTTTTACAATATGTCATGAAGGATTATGGGAGATGGTGGAGTTGTGGTAAAGGAGATTCCATAAAGATCTTACGTTGTGTTTTGGTTTTGTCCCCTCCCTCCCACCCCAGTCCCATTGCTAGCAGTTATGAAAGCAATTCCCGTGTGGCATCTCCATTGGACCCAAATGGACACTTCAATGTAGTCATTAAAGAGGAGCCAGCAGATGACTATGACTACGAGTCAAATATTTGCACACAAGAAATAACTGTGAAACAGGAAGACACAGATGAAGAAACCGATGAATATTCCAACACTGAGGATGATGATCCCGTGGTACAAAAACACCTAATGAGACGCCGTGAAACAGATGGAATTGATGGAGAATTCAGGTCTAGGAAGCGTTTGCTAACCACTCCTTCAGGTGTTGCCAAAGCAAAAATGTTAAAACTGGATAGTGGTAAGATGCCTGTGGTCTATTTGGAGCCTTGTGCAGTCACAAAGAGCACAGTAAAGATATCTGAGCTGCCCCAGACCATGCTTTCCTCTTGCAAAAAGGATAAATCCCCTTTGGGTGCAGTCCTGGATTCCTTGCCCGTGTGTTTTGAAAATCACAAAGACTCTTGCACAGGCACAGCCCCTGTGCCTGAGGAGTTAGTTATGAAAAAAGCATCTCCTGGGAGTAAAATGTCACAGAAATACTGTTCAATCGGAGAGGCCCAATGGGCTCTATCCAAATCACCTAATTTTAATCTCAGGGGCTCAGTAAGTTGTGACTTTCCAGATAAGGAGATCTGTGGCAGAAAAAGGCCTGGGATACTGAAGAACCCTATGTCCCTCAAAGGCTCTGGCAACAATCAAACCACCCTATCATCAGTTACAAATAAAAGAGGAAGGCCACGGAAACTGAAAATTTCCAAGGCTGGTCGACCACCTAAAGGTGTAGGGAAAACTGTAGTAACGAGCAAGAACACTTCTCTGGGGCCTGGCAGTATCCTTCCAGATGTTAAACCGGACCTTGAAGATGTTGATGGTGTTCTTTTTGTGTCCTTTGCATCAAAGGTAAAACCTCACTGTTGTGAGTAAAATCCAAAAACCTTTTAAAGCCTTTTGTGCTTACAAGCTGAAGTCATATGTTCTTTTAACCTGAGTTTGGAGTTTTGTGGCCTCTTTCCAAATCTGTTCTTATTTTGACTCTGTGTTACTTACAACATTGTCTTACTTCTTGCAGCTTAGGAAAAAGTAGTGGAATCTAGAGTTCAGTATACAAGAATGCATGCTTGTTTATGAAACAGTCTCATGTTTTGAATAATTTGGTGATACTTGATATGGCCTAGTTTGCATCTAAGTGTTTTAAGGTATCTTAACTTACTCAAGGCTCTTCATGTATGTAGGAAGCTCTTGACATTAACACTGTTGATAGAGCTGGTGGAGAAGAGTCACAGAATCTTCAGGCTCCCCTGTTGACTACAAGTGATCCAGGTACATTTTTTCATTTTTCTTTTTCTTCTTCTTTTTTTTTTTTTTTGTTTGTTTGTTTGGTGCGTGGCTCTTCCCTGCAATAAGGGAATTTGTAATGAGACACTGAAAAATTAATAATTAAGTCAGTTTTTTTGCATGGCAAATGTTTTTTCTATGTCCTCTTATTTTTTGAGAAGATTGTCAAGCAAGAATACAAGTACTGGAAAAGGAGTTGATGGAAGAGCTGAAAACCTTGAGGCATAAACAAGTAATACATCCTAGCCTTCAGGAAGGTAAGTGGTGGAGTGGTGGTGTACATACTGGTGCACCTGGTTGATCATTGCACTTAGTCATACTGAGCTGATCATTTCCTACTGGTGCCAATACTGTATATGCTTATACAGCTGGGACCTGTCTTTTCATTTGCACACATTTTTGTTGCAAACTAGAAAATGTGGAAGTGGCAAAAGGCGAATCCTGAATCTCCAACAGGAGAGCAAGAGTCTGCATTTATGTGCCTCTTGAAAAAGTTGCTGAGCCTTCCAGCAGTGCCTGTTTTGTAATGGTATAAACCTGGTTGAAAGCAGATGGAGTTGGTTTTACTCCTTCATAAAAGTAGGCATTTCCTGGTATTAGAATAGCTGGAGATCCAGCAACACTTAACTGACACTACATTTACTGTGTTTCGAGTCCATATTTTTTTGAGTCCCTATTCATCTGGTCCACTAGCCATGTAAAAGGGCCAAGCCAAGGTACTTGTAGTTTGTGATCTTCAATTTATATACGATGTTATCCTGAGGTAGATGGAGGAAAGTCAAGCGTCCACAGAGTGGTACTTAATATTCTTTCTGCTGATGATGTTGAAAGACATCAGCAATAGTAGTCCTGAGACCAATGACATTATCATAGGCATCAAAGCAGGTGATGAAATTATTGATACACATGGAAGTGTTGTACTTCATACTCCTGAGGTTCTGGTGCTGAATGTTTCAAACACGTAACTGTAATACTGTAGGGATTGAGACTCCAGGTACTGATGCTGACTCTGATATGAGCTGTTCTGGGCCCTCACAGAGCTTCTGTGGAAGAACATTGGATTATCTTGAATGGTTTATGCATGGGATATGATGAGAACTAGCAATGTTAAGCCTTTTTAGGATTTTACTGTGGACCTCCTAGGTGTTACTTTTACCCAAGAAAGTATCATAAAATTACAGTGTGTTGGCAACCATGGATATATTGGCAACTACAGCACTAGCGAGGGCTGTTTTACTTGTGAGATGATCCTGCAACTGGGAACATATACAACCCACATGCTTTTTCTCCAGCTGAAGTGTGAGTTGCCTTCCTGGAGGGTTTTGAGCAGTTCAGAGATACTACAAAATGGACAAGAAATGTCAAGCATTAGGCTAAGAAAGAGACATCTGAAGAATTTTGATTTTCTTGAGTGGTTATGACCATAATTTCCAGTGTTGGATGATAATCTGCTGAGCCTATTAAATAGTGAAATTGCAATTCAGCAATGATGGAGATGAACCACAGTTTCTAATTTTTAGAGGGAGAAGAAGATATGGAAAAGCTGTTGGCAGCAAGAGGTTACTACAATAGATAGTCTGATCAGGCTGTGAAGTGAATTACAATATGAATACTTTCGTTGTTAGACTTCAGCTGCCGCATGTGACCAAGGAGCCAGACTTTGTCCAGACTACCTTTATCTTCCAGATAGTTACAGATCTCTTGCCTTGCAGACTTGAGATTGTGGAAGGAACAGACATAACAGTTTTGATGTCAACTCTGGTTTTGATTCTCAGCAATGTAGTTGAGAAGTTTAAGATTCTTTTTAAGATTCACTAATGAAATGTTGAAGCTGTACCTGAACCCCACAATTGCTCTTGATCTGTGAAGTTAATAGCAGGGTAATTGAGGCTGTCTAGATCTTAGAGGCAGAATTGCAGGAAGATGCTTCAGAAAGAAGGAAATCCAACTTCAGTTTGTTAAAAGGAAAGCTTCTGCTGGAGCACTGCAAATGCAATGGGAAGCTTCTTTTATCTGAGCTAATTCGAATCCCTGATTATATTCTTGAAAATCGAAGGCACTGTTGCCATGTTTCATATTTCAGATTAATCAGCTGCAGCTGATGGAGAGGAGAAAGTTCTTGAAGTTCTTCATTTGCTACTGTTTGCTTGCAGCAACTGAAATTTAGCAATGCTCTGGAGATGATAGAAATTTTAAAAAGTGATAGTTCACCTGTTGTGTATGGGGATGTCTTTACTGACATAACACTTAACCGTTACTGTTTGTTCTCTTCTGGCTGTCTGCAGTCATTCCACGTTGCACTTCTTGGACTCATCCTCTTGGTTTTTGTCTCAGCGTTTTTTATTTCATGATTCTGAACTGAAATAATAGATATTGTACATGCGTGATGTTCTTATTTTTGTTTGAGTGTAAAAACAAAGATGGGCTTGTTTTTGCAGGTGACAGAAAGGAGTGTGAATAAAAGTAAACTCTGTACTCTTTCCATTGTACTTGAATAGAGAAAAGAAATGGTTAGCATCTTGACATTTGTCAGTTGACATGTTTTTATACAAAATGCCAGACTGACTTGCTTCTGATTTTCCCTATGTAGATATGAAAATTACATCTCACTAGACTGTCTTTGGTAACAGTATCTGTTTAAACAACCATGCCTGAGATTTGTTTCACGTCAGTTGTTTTCAGGCTGCTAGTAATCTGGTCACCGTGTTTCCACCTGGGAACATAAATGTGTATGGCCAGCATTCTACTGTACATGCAAACATTACTTTGTTTCTTGAGCCTTTTCAAGTCATGCATTTTCAGTTTCAAGATGCGTACATTTAATGTATTCATTTCAAACTGTAAACATTTCAAACTGTGGGCAACAGGAGCAACATTTGTACGTTTCTGTAGCTAAAGATCGAAATAGATGTTCTCAGCTCCCAGCTGTGAGCTGAATTTGATTGACAGTGGTTTCTTTAATGCAGTGTAACAATATTTTCTGAGAAGGTGCAATATCAGTTTTCCTAGCTTTTGCTTTTCTCAGCCTTTCTGTATCTATATTTGTTTTGCCGTTGACAAAGATAGTTTTTGTTACCAAGTAAATCTTTCAGTTTGAGTATTGGGGGTTGTTAATGAGGGAACATGTTGATGCCACCACAAATACTTCAGTGCCTATAACAACACAGATTGTTTAGTTTCTTTATAGCCATTTTTCCCCCTGTTTCGGGCAGGGAGGAAAGGTGTTTTATTGTGAAGCACCAAGACTGGGGGGAAAAAATAATGTGCTGAGCTTTGGAGAATTTGGTAACCCAAGTCCTGAAATTGCTGTCTAAACTCATTTTTATATCATAACAGTCAATCAAACACACACATTCTTCAGACCTAAAATGTGGTTTGTTTTCTCTTACTACTGGTTGAAACTGATGTATGTGTGGTATATGTTTTTGCATGAGTTTAGCTCAGTGTCAAAGGGGATGTATAAGTACTGCTGGCAGGCTTGGTAACTTAGGGATATGAAATGTCAGTCAGCTGAGTTGGGTTCAGAGAGTAACTAGCCTTCAAGGATGTAAGTGGTGCTGACTTCTTCAGAAAAACAGACACAAGGTTTTATTATGAGATTTATTACAGCACTGGCACTGTGGTTAATAAATCCCTGTGAAAACTTCAGTAGCAATCAAAAAAATTATGAAAAGTAATTCAATCTTTTTCTCAAATTCCCACTGCGTAAAATGCTCTTTAATTTATACCTGCTATAAATCCAGTGTAAGTAACTGTTATGACACTAATGCTTTTTTTCAAGTCTCTTAAAATGTTGGGTGAATACCAGAAAACCCTGTGGTAACTGTATGGTTTTTCTTCTAGTAAATACCTTGACTTTCTTTTTTCTAACATCTTGCTGCATTGATACATTTACTGATGCTTGCTTCTTGTAGTGGGACTGAAGTTGAATTCTGTGGACCCAACAATGAGCATTGACTTGAAATATTTGGGTGTGCAGCTTCCTCTTTCCTACTCAAATTACTCTCTGTGGAGCTATCCAGGTACCAACCCCAATTCTCCAGGTGGGTAGAATATGAATTTGCTGTAATCTCAAGTGTCACCTTTTTGTTATCAGTGATGAGAAGAAGAGAATGGCTATTTAGTTCAACTTAGTATCAAAAGAGGTTAAAACTAAAATGACAAAATAGGACAACTTCCTTAGATCATTGTGGGTTACTGGGCAAGGAGTCCTGAGTAATTGCAGCTGGATTGTGTACAGGGTTCCCGTTTTGTGATGGTTGTGGTCCAGTAATAGTATCTATTTTATACTGACCTCTCAAATTGCTCAGAAAAGGCTTAAGCAATTTGAATTTGTCTGATGGTGCTCACATACCAACCAAAAAAAGAGTTGTCTTTAACAGAGGTGAGTATCAGAATTTTCCTGAAGACCTTGAGATGCCACGTGGGGGCTACCCTATAACTTCATGATAATTATTTATTACAAAAATTGTGACTGATTGTTCTTTTTAAACTTGCTTGGTATCCAAACAAGTGCATTTCTCATTATGCTGTGACTATGATTCTCATACTGTTGTTAGGTACTGTTTTTAAAAGTGAACTGGATGGACAGAGTCCATCTTATCTTACATACTTATCTGTCTTCTGCTTAACTGTTTCTCCCACTGTAATGTTCTGATTACTTATTTCTTTCTTAATCTACTGCTTTTAGGAGCTGGTAGAGGCAGATGTTGAATTTCAGATTGTTTGCACTGCAGGAGAGGAAGATTCAGTTCAGAAGACCTCAGTCAGCTTAGTGTCCAGTGCAATTATTTCTAGCCTAACAGTATGTTAAATGGCCACACAGATCCCTGTTAGTATTTTTACATTCCATCTTAGTTCCCACAGTTGATGCATAACTTGACAGAGATGTAACTGTTTTCGTTTTGTGGCTATTCACTGTCCATGCCCCTAATTGATAGTCGTCTGAATTTGACAGAGCACTGAACATTAAATCAAGTTTCTACAGGTGTCATAGAAGTCATTGGCTCAACTGAGGGGAGAGAATCAAATTACTCTTCTTGCTGAGTGAGGCTGTAGTATCAGCTCAAAACCTGCCTGTTCCATTTTAGCCTACTAATTAGTTGATTGGCCCATTAGACTTTTGGAGCCAACTGCTTTTGCACATTGCTAAGGAGACTGAAAAAAAAGGAAACACTTCTTGTATAGGATAGCAGATGCTTGGCCATAGAGCAGAACTCTGCAGGAAGCTTGGCCTTGTTAAATATTCTGTTAATTAAAAAAAAAAAAAAAGTACAAATCAAGTTGCTTCAAACCTTTTGATTTTGCTACTGTTCACCTATCTCAGAAAAGGAATAAGCAGAGTTTGCTAGGACACTGACACAATCAAACCTGGTTCGTAAACTGAGGCTAGCTTTCTTCTTTTCCAGATACTGGATTTCCTTTTGTTTCCAGGACAGGAAAGACAAATGATTTCACAAAAATCAAAGGCTGGCGAGGGAAGCTTCATGGTGCTTCCAGAAATGAAGGTAAAAAAAGTAAAAAGAGAGAGATCAATGTACATATTTCCAACATGTGACCATTTTCTTGACCTTCCATAGACCTTGCAATCTGGTATTTGTATGTGTCGTAATGATAGATTTATTTTTTTTATATTGAAACTGTTATGATTAAAGAATTTTTTAGTACTGGTTCCATAGTCAGAATGGAGATTAATGAGGGAAGAGAGAAACTTTGAGTAAGATAAAAATACGTGTTCTGTTGTACACAGAAGTCTCAAGTGAAGAGCAAAGGTGTAATAGTTTTGGTTTTGTTTGTGTTTTGAGTTTATATGGAACTAATGGTAATTCCAGAATTCTATTGCCTCAGGGACCCTAATGAACCTGAGTAATTTTCATTTATTTTGGTGTATTTTTAACTCCAGTTAGAGCACGTATTCCTCACATATTTGATTACTTTGCCATACCTCAAATGGATTGTTGAAAATTTGCCAATTTTTTACTTTAGATCAAATATTTAAATTGTACCTTCTGCACTTCTGTACAGTGTTGTGTTGGAATATTCCAGATATGTTGTGCTATACCAGATAGGCCAGATGCTTAGGACAAACAAAGTAAGAATAGAAGCACAGAAGCCCTGTAGTGTTTTTGTGCATGAATGCTGTGTGGGCTCTGGCTGAGCTGGAGTTCACTTTCCCCACAGCATCTGTCACAGTGCTGTGCTCTGCACTGGCAGCTGCGAAGGTGTTGGTAACACACCGGTGTTTGGCTACGGCTGAGCAGCGCCTGCACGCACCAAGGCTGCCTCTCAACGTTCCCCCCTCAGCAGTAGCCAGTGGGTGGGCATGGTCTTGGGGGGGGACATAGAACAGCTGACCCGAACTGAGCAAGGGGTATTCCATGATGTTTGTCTGCTCAGCAGTAAAAGCTTGAGAGAATGGAGAAGGAGGGAGGGCATTTGTTACTTACAATGTTTGTCTTCTGGAGTAACTGCTTCTTGTTCTGAAGCCCTGCTTCCCGGGAAGTGCCTGAGCATCACCTGCTGATGAGAAGTGGAGAATAAATATTTTATTTTCCTTGCTTCTACACACGGCCTTTGCTTTTACTTTATTAAACTGTTTTTACATTGACCCATGAAGTTTTTGCAGCTTACTGTCAACCCCCCATTCTGCTGAGAAGGGGAGTAATAGAGTGACTTGGCAGGTACCTGGAGTCCAGCCAAGGCCAACCCACCACAAAAACACCTGTAAGATCTCCACAAAAACAGTTGTGCAGGCTGCTGGTTGTGTTTCAGAATGGATTATATTTGGTGTGCCTATCTTATATACAATTCTTGTAGAAGAGTGCATTTTTTGGAGATGTATTTACCTATCCTACAGTGTTTAGTTGTTATAAGATTTAACTTCAGGAGTTGAAGTACTCTTTATTTATTTAGGTGGCAGTTCAGAAGGTTCTTTGAAGAATCGCTCAGCATTCTGTAGTGACAAGCTGGATGAGTACCTGGAAAATGAAGGGAAATTGATGGAAACAAGTATGGGATTCTCTTCTAACACTCCCACTTCTCCTGTGGTGTATCAGCTTCCCACTAAGAGCACTAGCTATGTTCGAACACTCGACAGTGTTTTAAAGAAGCAGTCCAGTGTAATTCCATCAACATCTTACACACACAAGCCTGTTCCTCCATCATCTACCTCTAGGAAGACAAAGACTCAAACCAGGCAGACATCTACAAACAGTAGAGTGAAATCATCTTACAAGCCTATTCTGCCTTCCCCTTTGCCTCCAAAGCAGAAGCAGAACTCATCGGGGGAAAAGGCTGCTAAGTCTGCTAGCAGTGTGAGTAACCAAGCAGATGGTTTTGTGCTGCCAACTGTGGATGAAAATACGCTTCCAAAGCAGATCAGTTTGCGTCAAGCACCACAGCATCACCAAGCACCTCGTCCACCAGGTTTGTCTAAATCTCAAGTGAAGTTAATGGACTTGGAAGACTGTGCTCTCTGGGATGGGAAACCACGGACCTATATTACAGAGGAGCGAGCAGACATCTCTTTGGCAACGCTGCTTACGGCTCAGGTAGATCTGTGATGGTTTCTGTCTTTTCTGTACTGTTGCTTTTTTTAATCTGCCCACTAATGGATGTTGCATAGAGATGCAGAAAATAAGACTGAAGCTGCTAAGGATCATGATAAAGCATGAGATTCCTTTGTGGTGTAGTCTTTGCAGTGAAACTTGAGGAGTGCTGACTTAGCAGTATGTGAAAAAACTACTTGTGATATTAGTGTGTTGATACAAATTATTAATAATTTCAATTGTTTGAAATTTTCGCCATTAAAAATTTGTGTTAATACAATTGTTATTCAGTAACTGCATTTCCTTGCTATTTTCCTTTTTATGTTTTCCGTTGAGCTAACTGCAAGAAAATCCTGGTCATGGAATCTGGTTGTCACATGATAACTTCTTTTGCTTTTTTCACATCCTACTTATTACCAGGATGGTTTTGCTGTCTCCAGTAGCCTCTCAAAAGATTTCAAATGCAAACTCTGTTCTGTTGGGTTTTTTGGGGTTTTTTTTGGTATAGAGGACAAGTTTTCATATGTAAACAATGTAACTGGAGGGGTTTTCTAAATGAACTTTGAATAGCAATTTTGCATATGCTTGATTCAATTTTACTATAATATTTCTCTTACTAAAATTTGAAGTTTATGCTTCTTTAAAACTTCTTTTAGGCATCTCTTAAAAACAAACCTATCCACAAAATAATAAGACGACGAGCACCTCCTTGCAACAATGATTTCTGCCGCCTGGGTTGCATATGTGCCAGTCTGGCACTGGAGAAACGTCAGCCTACCCACTGCCGCAGGCCAGACTGTATGTTTGGGTGTACCTGCCTCAAGAGAAGGGTCTTGCTGGTGAAGGGAGGATCAAAACATAAGAAAATGATGAAAAAGGCTGTGCGTGGAAAGCTCGTGCTGTTCGGAACACAAGGACAACAGCAAGAGGATGAAGATGTGGAAGAAGAGGGTGATGGGGAAGAAGAGGACATGAAGCAGAAAGACAGGAAGAAGAGGAAAAGGGTGGAATACAGTGAGTGTTGGTGGAGATTACTTACAGCAAACCACCGATCTTGGCAGGCCTTTTTTGTTAGGATGTGGTAATGATGCCATTTCTAAATCCAGCTGACTTACAGGAAATAACACCTTTCCTTTTTTTTTTTTTTTTAATTCTCACTTATGTGATCAGCATTTTGGGCACTGTGTAGTTATTTATTGAATCAAATAGCTGGAGTTTCTTTTTGGTAGTTTAAACTCTTGTTCAACTCTCCAAATGTCTTTAAAGACTATGGATATGAGATAATTACTGCTATCATTGTTGGTAATGTTCACTGTTACAGTGCTGTTATCTTTCCCTGTCAACAAGTGAGTATCTAGAGCTGTGTTTTCAGTTGCTGTATATAGCTGTATAGTTCGTGGATTTCATTGAAAATACAGGTATTTATGGTAATTTCAGATCTGGCCTAAGGTACGCTCAGAAAACCAGATTGGTAGAAATTGCATGTTAATTTACGTTCTCAGTTTCTTCCTAACAGTACTTTTAGGAATAGCTAAAACAAAGTATTCTCTGGTGTTCTACTGGAATAAATTATTTCTTCCATATAGCTGCAGTATACGGGTCTGGGATTTTTTTGGGTGTTACCCAATTTTTCATTATGCAGCATCAGTGAAGGTCACTAATTTTCAGTGTTCTTGTATATCTTCTATCACAGTAAAAATGAGAAACAAGGACTAGTGTAGAAACATTTTTATTTCTTCTTTCTTGTAGACAAATCCCAGTCACTTTTGACTAGAATTTGAAGCGAGAAAAGCAACCAGCAGAATTTTCTGGCAGTTTGAACTAGCTGCATGGCTAGACCTCAAACTCAAACAAAAAATTCTGTTACTGCTGCGATAGATGGTGTTTCACTTGTAAGTAATTTTTGTTTTTTCTCTTTTTTTTTCAGCTATCTGTGACTCAGAGCCAGAACAACCTGTTAGGAATTGTCCATTGTGGGTGAAAGTAGAAGGTGAAGTAGATCCAGAGCCAATTTATGTCCCAACACCATCTGTTATTGAACCAGTTAGATCTATGGTACTGTCCAACCTAGAGGTCTTGCTTTCTAATAAGAACAGATCTTCCAGTGGAACAAAACCAGGCAGAGTGTACACTCCTAGACCCAATCCAGTGGTAAGAGAAAAAAAGAGATGCATGTTTTTCTTTGAAAATTAAAACAAATACTGCCAAAAGCTTCTGTGCTAGGCAATTTTAGAGAAGTTTGAGGTGAAAGCGTAGGACTGACTGCCCATAGGTGTGTTGATAAGCTAGGATGAATTGATTGTATACAGATCTTTAACTATGTCTATCTTCTGTTGAGAATTTACTGTAGCAATATGGAGATGATGGAAGGTGATGATGATTCACTAATAGCCTCATTTAAAATGCAGTATTATATGCTATTTTTGTCAAAATTATTATTAGTCGTGTAATGTTTGTAAAAGTAATTAGCTACATAATGTATCCTATCTAAGTATGAATTACTTGCAAAAAATGTTTGGATACAGACACAGAGTGTAGTTCTGGAATTTTTTTTTTGTTGTTCTTTCTTGAGGTTTCACTGCCAGTGTTCTAAGAATCTGGCTTTGTGTCTCCCCTCACCTTAGTATCACAAAAAAGCAGCAACAGCAGCAGAGGAAAAACAGCTGTAGAGTGGAGTGTAGTTATATCTGAAGAACAAACATACCAGAGTAGTTATTTCATGTATACCAGATAATGTTAAACAATGCATGACACTTAGGATTTGTTTCTTCACTCAGAAGAATATCTGGATGGGTTTGAATTTTTGGGGCTGGTGGTGGCAGAGTGGGCTATGTGATGATACTGAGAGGGCAGATCTAGCTTTAAATGCTGGCCTTTTCTTTGACTCTTGCTGTGGAAGCATTTATCTTGAGGTGTTGTTAGAAAGCAAAGCTGTTTTGTGAATCTCATGTGCATCTAGAACAGAGAAAAGAAGTTTTTGTCCCTTTTTTTTTCTTTTAGATTCGAGAGGAGGACAAGGATCCTGTCTATATGTACTTTGAAAGTTTGATGACTTGTGCAAGGGTGCGAGCCTATGAACACAAGAGAGAGGAGAAAAAGCAGCAAAATGACAAAAGTGATTCACAGAGTTGTAGTGTAAAGGTAAGAATTCACACTGTAACTAGTGTGTATTATAGAGCAGGCAGAAATATTGAAAATGTTGAAGTAATTTTTTCCCCAGAAAGTCCTACATGACCTGAGGGCTTGACTTGCATTTGGTGGTGGTAAGGCTGTGGAAGCTGGAGCCTAAATCGCTTTGCAGTGCTGGTAAACTTGCCCTGTTACTGTGATATACATTGTCTCATCTGGGGAAATGCCTGGCTGCCACAAGTGCATTAATATGTAAGGCTTAATGTTCATTGTTAACAGAGCCCTTCTAAGATGAAACCTGTAACATTGTCAAACACAGCATACATTTCTGATTTGGGGTGAACTAGTTCATTTTGTGCTGTAATTTTCAGTGTGGAAATGAGATGTATAGGGTGAATATTTTCTTGCATTTCTTTCCTCCAGCAGGAGCATGAACCAGAGCTTCAGTCTCCTGTGAAGGCAGCCTCTGAGGTAGACAAAGACACTAATAAATCAAGAGGTAAGAGCTGAGTCGTGAGTATAATTCAGCCTCTTGGTAGTTACATGTTTTTGTGGTATTTCTTTAAAAAAGTAGCTACTGATGAAACAGAGGTCTGTTTGCTGGGGGAGTTATTACAGTTGTTAATAAAAATCTTATGATATGCATACAGTTTCCTGTTTTCTTAGCAGCTGGGGGGGAAGGAGGGCACATGGAGGTACAGCAGGCTAAATATCCAGTACTTGCTGCTGCTCTAAGTGTAGAATGACCTGTGCTGCAGTAGCTTGTTTAGCAATAAAAGAGGAAACTACACAGCAGACTTGTCTTCAAGAGAGTTAATTAGGTACTTGGGAAGGAATGGAGATAAATGGTTTTGTTTTGTCTGGGTATTTTTTCTCCCTCTTCTTTTATTTACTATTACTTTGTAGTTACTGAAAAATTAAATATCCAAGTAGTACTGGGAGTATGGGAGAGGATGGGATCCTCATATTCTTCACATAGAACTGTATGGGATAAGGGAGTGCCTGTGCTTTATTTGGAATTATTTGATGCTGAATTTGTTTAGCTCAAGTTGAAAGATGGAAGTTTTGCTGCGTTAGATATTGGGTTTGAGTTTCTAGTTCATGAAGAAGTAGGCTAGACATCCGTGTTCTCTTTCAATGTGAAGTGGCCCAAATCATGTTACGAGCCTTAAATGAGACATTTACTAGAGGCATTGTGTCATCCACTAATGAACTATATCTGCCTTTTTGAGCTTATTTTTTTACTGTTTAATGAATACAACAGCGCACTCTACATTTAAGGATGGGAATGGAAAAATAGTACAATTAGTTGAAAATGCTGATGCATTGGTAGGTGAAATTGAAATAGCCAGGACACAGGGCTCAACATCCTTACAGTTTTGCAAAAAGGGACATTGTATCTCTGATGACAACAAAAGGTCATGCTTCTGTTTACACATCTTCTGCAAAAGACAGTTCTGCTAGCGGTGTGTCCCCTCATGCCATAATAGGACACGGGTGCTTTTCTGACTCCAAGAGAAAAGTGCCATCTCTTGAATAACCAGTGATGCTTTCTACTGCGTTGGTGTGTTTGGAGAACTTTCACCCATGTATTGAAACAACCCAGCTTTGTTTAGCTTGTGATGCAATGGGATACAACCTGACGTGGTATGGCTGCAGGGATTGAACCGTGAGAAATAATTACGTTAGTTTTGCAGTGAGGTTTTGCTTGCTTGTGAAGCTCTACAAGGGGAGGTGATGCTTTGAACAGTTCTTGTACTTGCTGTTGGCCTGCAGCTGAGCTGAGACAAGGGTGGAGGTGTGGGCAGAATGAAATTGTTTGACTATCCAGGTGATGAAATGCCATAGTATTGCAGAAACCTATTTCAATTCTTTCTCAGAGGAAAGCTGGTGGTCTTCCCGTAGTGAGGGGGACTCTTTCTCCACCTCCTATGTTCATCACACCACTCAAGGTGAACCAACCAAACTTATCGAGATTATCTCTGACTGCAACTTGGAGGAAGATCACAATAAGATCTTGACCATCTTATCACAGCATATCAACAGTAACGCGCCACAGTGCCTCAAAGTGGGTAGCTTCATTATTGAATTGGCTTCGGAATACAAGGCCCAGGATGAGAACCATCCTTCTGTCTGCTCCTCCAAGGTGAAAATTTCAGTGCCGTCCTACCAGGACAAGGACGAGAAGCCTGAGATCCCTGTCTTGGAGATTCCCGATAGCGCAGTGGCGTCATGCAATGACTCAGAAAATGTAAAAGTCATGCGGGCAGAGCCAGTGGACAGACTGCGGGAGAAGCTGCATTGGGGCAGAGGCTTGCCTTTTTATGCAGGGGTTTCTCCTGCAGGAAGGCTGGTTGTCTACAAATGCAAAGCTAATACGAGCCCCTCGGGCTTGATTCAGGTGGGTCTCTCTGCCTTTACTGTGGCGATTAGATGCATCTTCATCCAGTACTATCCCAGACCTCACTGAAGGGGAGAACACTCTTTAATTTGTCTACGTAGTCTTTTGCCTGTCTGGACAGGAGTTCTTAGAATCTGGTGGCATTCCTCTCCATAAGCTTGTCCCTTTCAAGATTTACTCAATAACAGGAAATCTGATTGGAATCCTGAAATCTGATGGTTTAACTTGTCCTTTTGGCAATTTGGGTCTTGTTGACCCAAGTGCAGAATCTCTCTCAGGATCATTTTAATTCTTTCTAAAACCCCCTGAAAGGTGTATTTGACACCTAATGCTTCTAAGTGAATGACTGTATGAGTTCACAAAAAGAATATTTTCTGGGGAAGTATACACTGGGACAAAACTTAAAAATGAAAATGTAAACATTAAATTACTTTTTGCTACAGCTGACTGTTAATCTTCACTAACATCCTCTTTGTAGAGGATGAATCCTCTTTGTAGAATATATGTTTTTCATCAAGAGACTTCATAATCCTAAATTCAAAGGGTCTTTTTCCTGCGGTTTTGTGTTGCTGGCTTGGTGTTAAGAATTAGTAGTAGGAACCGCAGGGTTAAGATGAAGATCTTTTTCCATCATAGCTATTTGTGATTATAGTTAAAACACTCCCAGGAAAACCATATGAATCAGAAAATGAGAATAAAATATATTTTCATGACACTTTGCAGATATGACACCCTCAGAAAGAGAAGCTAGTGGAGAGAAAAAAATTAGGAGATTTCTTACCTTCAGTAAAAGTTGATGAATAAAAACTACTGTTTATTTAGTAGTGTGTTAAATGTATTTGGCTTTTAGAAGGTATTATCAAACAACTTGAAAGCAAAATGCAGCACTACCAAAATCTTCCATTGTCCACTAGGCATAAAGCCTGGCATTCAGAAAGATGTTCTGTTTTTTTTCCTGTGCTGTCCGTTACCACTTCAACTTGAAATTTGAAGTTAGTGAGCTCATCATACCTTAATTACAGTATCAAACAACAGTGTGGATAAGGAAAAAGTTGATACAGCTTTTACAAGCTCTTCAGAGTTTTGTCTCAATGTATATGTCATCAGTATTTTTTCTTTTGTGATGCTAGGTCTTAATTAGGTTTGAGAATTTTATCCAAAGTTGTCCTTCAATTAGGGAACCTATTTTTTTTCAGGACTACAGCATAAGTAAGGGATAGGAAAAACAGGTGCTAGCTTCACTCTTAGCTAATTTTAGTGATTTCACATGTTCCTTGGACTCTCTGGTTTTATGTGAGAGTCTGAGCAACATTTAAAATCTGTATTACGAGATAAAACAAGAGTTGTTTGAACTTCTCCTGGGCAGTAAGGAAATTAGGAATTCCCATTCCGAATTGCAATGTTTTTTTGGAAAGGACATTTAGGAGTCCCATGGAGTGAAACACCTCTCCAGAAGTGGTGAATTAGCATTCTTTTCACAAAGTTTCCCTTTTCCCCTTTTTTCAGGTTAATGATAAAAGGTATCCTCAGGCCAAACTGCTTTTGGGACAGATGGGGGCATTACATCCTGCCAGTCGGCTAGCAGCTTATATCACAGGCAGGCTGCAGCCCCCAGTACTTGATATCGCAGCCCTCAGTACTGTGATCTCCAAGGTAGCATCCAGTGCTAGAACACCTGCTTCTGGGACACCATCAGTCCAGGGGCCCACAACATCAGCTCCTAAAACTACATCTTCCACCAGCACTACTTCAACCCCCACTGTGACGACTCTGAAAACCCATGTCCCAGCACAGAGACAGATAGGTAGGTTGGAACTTCTTACTGTGTTTTACATTGCGTGAAGCTGAAGTACAGAGTGAGTGTTCAGTGTTAATGTTGACTTCTGTGCAACGGTGCATGCTGCCTTTGGCTGCATTGCCTGCCTAAGATGCCTCTGCAATAAATAACCTCTTTAAAGCAGAAAGTTTTGTTTTGACTTCAGAGTAAGATTACAGATGTTGACTATTAGTTGTTTTCTTAATGCTACTAGAGCATATTTTCAAGAGATGAGAGTGGATGGAGACTCGCCAAATATTAACCGGGATTTTTGTTTGGAGTTCCGTTACTATAATTTGTAATTGCTTTTCATCAAACACAGATTAACTTCAAATGATTAAAGTATCACTAATATGTGGTTCTTCGCTGTTAGATTTTCTGCTGACGTTGCACTCATAATTCTTGTGACCACCAAAGGTGTGTGAAGCAGCAGTGAGAGACAACATGGTCCAAATCTGGATTAGCGAAACAACAGGTGTGCAGCCAATAACCACGCCAGCCTCTAATCTCATTGGATTTCACAAGCTAAACAGGGTTGGACTTAGACAGCACTTTGAGTTTAAAAAAAACAACAACAACAAAAAACAAGATTGGAAGATGCATGAGTTACTTGTTTATCTGAGTTGGTTCTGAAATAGTTACCCCAGCATGGCAGGAGAGGAAGTTGCCTATTTTACTATTTTGCATGAGTTTAAAAAAAGAAATCTAGTACCCATCCACATAATCCCAGACATAACTTAAAGGTCTAAAGAAGCTTTGCAAGGGAAAAGGATGTTACCTGTGTCCTGGAAAAACTTTAATTTCTCATTGATTATTTAGTTTCTTTCTGCCTAAATTTTCATTGCTACATAAATGGGTGTGTTATTTTTCTTGTCATGTAATAAAACTTGTTGTTTTGTGTGTTTATGCAATTTGAAAGAGCTGGCTGTGTTTCATTGATGGGTGAAGTCATTGCTGCGTAGTGATTTAAATAAAAAGTACCAGTTCTGGCATAGTCTGGGGTAGAAATGCTGTATGCATAAATAACTGCAGTGTTTAAGTTGGGCTTGCTCCATAACGTCAGTGCTGTTGAACTCATCTGCAGGCATCTGGAGTGATGTAAATGCAGAATTCTGGTCCCTTGGAGAGCAAGGGATGAGGTAAAGGATCTTCCTAACAGTGATTAATTTCCATCAGTTAGATTTGTTCCATCCAGTCTGCAGTCTGAATGTTGCTGCAGTTAGAAGGGGAAACTGTATCCCTCCCATCCCTTTCCCCTGTGCCTGCATAAGACGAATACAGTAGAAGGGGATGAAAATCAAGAAACAATAAAAAGGGGAAGATGACACAAGCTGTTACACAAAGAATTTGAGGTTTAGAAAATAGTTGGAGCTCATTATTTCATTTAGGTGTTTGTTTTCCTACACCATTAGTTAGGTTTGTCCATAGTTTCACAATGAAGAACAAGCTTTCAAGACCTGATTCTTTTGTGTGTCCGGGAAGAAATGCAGTAAAAAGCTATAGCAGTGGAATAAGGCAGACATATTTCTAACATGTAAGGCATATCCAGGACTACCATAAAGGTTTTGATTTAATTATAAGGTACGTAGAAAAAGGAGGCTCAAATTCATGCTGAAATTACAACTGTAGCACCTCATGAACGGTGAAGAGGAAATCTATTAAAATTTTGACCTGCAAGTTTTTATTTGCAGCTGCCCGACCCTCACCTGGTGGTGTGTTTACCAAGTTTGTGATAAACAAAGCAGGAGCTCTACAGCAGAAGATGCCTGGAGCGAGCACACGCCAGCCTGCCTCAAGGCGACAGTTGCTCAGTATCAAGCCCACACCGCTCACGGTCATTGCTCCTGTGGTTCCTTCAGTGGTATCTCCAGCTCAGTGCACAGTCTTTCCTGGGGTCACTACGGCCACCACCGTTTCTCCAGTCACTGTGGAAAGTAGCAGTGTAGCAACATCTACTGTGACCAGTCCTAGCCCGACAAAAGCTGGTGAACTTCCCTGCTCTCCTCCTGCAATTACAGTCACAGCTGCTCCTGCAACACCTGGGATCAGCACCTGTACTACTCCACCCGCCACTCCTACTGCTACTGTGAACACAACAAAAACAACAGAGACTGTTGCAGCAGTAGCAGCTACGTCATTCCCAAAAATTGTAGTAACACCACCAGCTGTTACTTGTCCTGTTGTCACAACATCCACTTCGACAGTTGTACTAACAACAGCTGCAGCAGCTACACCTGTGGTGACCACACTAACTTCCTCTGCTGTCTCTGTTCCAGTGATACTGTCAGGAGTTAATTCAAGTCCTCCACAGAATACAAAAAGAGGTAATGCTTAGGTGCTTTGGGTTATTACTCTAAATGCTTTCTTAAAAAATTCTGCCTCTTTTCATAGCTGTAATACAGTCTGCAACTGGTTTCAATTTAAATATGGATTAACTTGCCTTGCCCCCCTTTCCAAAGTAGGATAAGAAATGTCATCTCTTGAGTTGCTTTTTGTGTTCCAACCTGAACTGGTAGAGAAGGGAAAAAATGTAACTATCTGGTCAGTGACTGCTGTGAAGTGAGCTGGAAGCCTCACATCATTCCTTGACCTATAGAAATGTATAGCATGGTTATGACTGCTAGAATTTCATGGTTGGCATAGAGTCCAGGAATTAGGTGTGGATTTACTCTCCGGTGTCGTGGTTGAGAAATGTCAGTGGAACTACACAGAAGAAACTCAAAACTGTTCTGTCCTGGTTGGTTCTATGCATTCTGTGAATAAAAAGAGTAAAACTTGCCTTCAAATAAACTTAAAAGAGATGCAGTTGTTTGCAAAATATTTGCACTTGCATTTATTAAGAATAATGCCTGATCAGTAGGCGGTCTCTTAAATTGATTGTTATGTAACTTAAAATATTTCAGACGATGCTGTTCCACAAGCTGCAAGTAAGACTCCCCCGAAGATAGCTCCTGGAACAGACAAACGTGTTGGACCTCGATTGCTGCTGATTCCAGTGCACCAAACACCTTCTGCACTGCGACCGCTGAACAACACGCAGCTGGCACAGAGGCAGAGGATGGTCCTTCAGCCTCTCAGGAGCCCTGGGGCTGTGAACCTGTTCAGACATCCCAATGGGCAGATCATTCAGCTTGTTCCCCTGCAGCAGGTTCGCTCTGCAGGTGCCCAGCCCAGTGTGCAGCCAGTGATGCTCCGCAATCCAGGTATAAAGTCCAGTGCTTCCTTCATGACTGACCAGTGTGTTACTCGGAAATGAACAATGAGACAGATACCTGTGTGATGCTCCTTTCACCTGCTGAAAGTAATTGAACAGGATCTAACTTGGTTCTGTGTGAGTAGTTGAAGAACATAGTGTAATTATTCAGATGCAATGCAACTTAAATACCATGTGTATAATATTCAGAAAGTGCAGTTAATAGCTAAGTCACCAAAATTTGGGAGTTCTTTGCAGCAAGTAAAAGGACCTGTGTGTGTGTGTGGCAATGAAGCCATGTCCATTGTACTGTCCCAACTTAAAAGAGACTCGACCTGGTGATTCAAAAATAATTCTTGTTGGAGGTTCTCTTAAAAAGAATTACTTGTTACCCATGTTTCATTGGATCTGCTGCTCTGTTTTTGTTAGATTTTCAGGTTGGTTAATGTGTTTACAGAAGATACTCAGATGAAATTTTACATTACAGTACAAAATTGCCAGGTTTTTTCCTCCTTAAGAGTGTGAGAAGAAAAATAAGTGTGATTTTCAGCTCTTTCTCTAGTGCGCAGTTGAAGACAGGGTTGGAACAGTTAGAAATTGCAGGTTGGGTGTGCTGTTATATGTATTTGTAAATTCTAACCCAAATGTACTTTAAATGCATGTTTACTCTGTAGTAGGACCTTTTCTTCTGTTCTCCCTGTATCAAAACACATCTCAAAGAGAGGGAGATGGAGTTGGGGTGGAAGAGAGAGTGAGAGCAAGCACAGTAGATAAAACTCTGGGGAGGAAAGAAAACAATGCTGAGCTTTCATTGAGGTTTGAGCCTGAGGTATAGTAAAGAATCAGTCAACAAGTTTATTTAATTTCTTTCTGTTTTGAGGCTCTTGCTGAACAAGAGAAGCTAGTTGCCATTAGTAATATTTTTCCTCCCTGTTTACGGAGTGTTGAAACGCTGCAGAAGAGTTCATAAAGGCGAAAAAGATGGTGGTATAATTTTGTAATTTTGACATAGTTTTTCTCTTTGCAAGTCTTTTTCTGAGAGGAAAAAACAGTTAAAATTAAATACTATTTTTTGCTTTCTTTTTTATTTTACAAAACCTCAATTTCCCTGTTTTCCAATAAATGGGAAAGTAGAATGCAGGACTTTCAGTGCTGTATCTTTTTTTATTAAAAAGCTAATGCTAGAACTTAACATTAAATCTGTTAGTTTTAACATGGCCAATTCATGTGTTTTATTGGGGTGTTACTTAAAAAAATTCAAATTTATGTGTCTTTATGCAGGACCAACTTTTCCACTGAGAGCTTGTGGTCAAACACCTGATTCCATTATGATCCTTGGGAGTGGTGTCTGCTTCAAATACTAAAGCTGAAAGAAATACTAGTACAGCATCAAATACTAAAGCTGAAAGAAAAAAGTTGCTTTGAGAAAGTCTCAGTTGATGTTTTGTTTTCCTCACAGGATCTGTTGTAGGAATCCGGTTGCCTGTACCTTCTAAGCCTCCTGAGTCACCTGTTTCTCCCAATTCCTCTGTGTCTTCCACTTCTCCTGCCACAAATTCAGCTGTACAAACTGCAGTACCCAAGTTATCCCCCCCATCCAACCCAGGCACTCAAGCATCTTCTCTTCTTCCTTCAGTAACAAGTTTTGTATCACAGGCAGGCACTCTGACTTTGAGGATCTCTTCCTCTGCTGCCAGCAATGTCACAAACCAAACAGCCTCTGAGCCCAAAATAACCTGCAGCTCAGGTGGTCTGCCAGCCACCACCGCTAATCTCATACCTTTACAATCCGGAAGTTTTGCTTTACTTCAGCTCCCAGGACAGAAGACTGTGCCAAACTCTATTCTTCACCATTTTGCATCTCTTCAGATGAAGAAGGATTACAGGAAAATATGCAAGAAAGAGGACTCAGGTGCTGCTCAGCAGAAGGAGAATGGGAAGGCTCCATGCTCAGGTGACACTGAAGTTACAGAGTCTGAGGTCACAGTGCCAGATGGGAAACAAGAAGAAAATGAGTTGTCGATTAACCAGTCAAATGCTGTTGAAGAGTCAGCTTCTGGCACAGTCACACCTAGTGGTGATAAAAATTCCGCTACATTAGAGATGGTGGAGAAGAACTCAAAGGTGCTAGAGAGTTCTTGTGATGATAGCTTTTCTTCTCAGCACGGTATTTCTGTAGATGTCGTATCATCTGACCATTCATACATCAGCGAGAAGCCAAATGATGGGGAAGGAAAAGGGGGTTCTGAAGTGAAAGAGGATTCTGTCAGTTCTGAAGCTGTTGCGGAGGCAGTTTCAGCTAACTCTGAAACTGTTTGTGGGCCATCAGATCAGTCTTCAGTTGCTCCTCTGGATAATGCACATTCACAGAGTCTTGAGAATGGGGAGACTGCCCAGTTGAAGAACCGTGGGAAGGAACAAACACATGCTGAACAGGAAGAGAAAGCAGTAAAAGAGGAGGAACGAGATGCAGGGACACAGATGGAGGAGGACAACAGAGCAAGTTCTGTACAGTGGCATAGTCAGCAAGATATACAGGTGAAGATCAAGGAGGAACAGAGAGAGACTGAACTGTTTCAGAGCAAACAAGAATGCCAGGGCGATGCTGCACAGCCAGATATGGAAGGGAGGGAGTACAAGAGCTCTATAGAAGTGGAAAACATAGGAGGGAAAACAAGAAGTAGGCCTGAAGTTGGTTGTGTAAAAGAGCAGGATAATGCTTCAGGAGAGGAGCATACAGTCGATTCTGAGGACATCAAAGGAAACATAGCTAAGCAGGAAGGTGGTAACAGCAAAGAACGAGCTGCTTTTGATTCTCTGGAAGAAATGAAAACAGGCCATGATATTCTAACACATGTCAACAGTTCTTGGAGCAAAATATCTAGCATTGTACCTCCTTTAGAAAATAGAAGTGAAGTGGATAGCAAAGCTGGTACATCAGAGAAAAGTGGCTTCCTGACAGCACCAGAACAGAGGGCACACAAAAAGGCTTACATGCCCACTATTGATATAACTGCTGATGATATGGAAGAGGATGAAGAGGAAGATGAGGAGGAGGAAGAAGAGGATGATAAAACTGATGATTCTGCTGATGAGATGCTGGATGGTGCTTCTGACTCCCCAAGTGAAGAGGAAGTAGATGTTGAAAAAGTGGTAAGCATTTACCTATTTATGGAAGGATTTTTTTTTTTTTTTAATTGCCCGACTAACATGTTATAATCCATGGATTTGAAAGACAGAGTATGATATTTGTGTTTTGGACTTCAGTTTCTTTAGGAAGTGTAAATTTGGGTTCCTAGTGGAAATGTCTTTTATTTCTTAGTTGCATGCTTTTTTTAGGTAGCAGTGTAGGCCTTGTAGAAATTGCCTGTTTTTCAGATAACAGGACTTACATTGAGCAATCTGTAATAAAACTGTTGCAGGTTGTCTTCCTCCAATATTTACTCAAATAACTTGGTTACTTGAAATGTGACTTAATGATCCAAAAATGTAGTGGCCAGTCTAGTATTTCTGTTATTTTAAGGTGTTTTCTTCTATTTAGTTTTTGTAGTCTCAATTAACATTTCTTTCTGGAAGGAATGTTTGAATCCATCCTTAAATTCATTTTTTAAGTTACTAATACATTTAAACACTATGTGAAAGCTGTCATTCCTTATTTGATAGAAAACAAATTGCTCCAGAAGTCACAGAACAAGGGTAAAACTTTGTAGTTAGTGTAGTTAAGATATGTTTAGATTTTAATGCTCATAAAATTCCCATCAAATTTAACCCAAAAATTAAAATAAAGCAATCCAATCTGTAATTCCTTTATTTCTTACATATCACTACATGACTTAAGAAACAGTGCATTGTTACTTAAAATTATGAAGCTGTAGTTTGATGAATCAGTCAAATGGACATATGAACTAAGCCTTTTCTCGGGATGAGATACAAGTGGAAAGAGAAAGGTTAAGCTGGAGAAGAGTTGAAGAGCAGACAAAAATAGGAGAGATAATGTTTGTGTCTTCAGGATTTTGAAAGTATAGAATTCTTTTAGTTCTTTTGTGTTAATGTAGTCCTCTTGCAGTTGAAAATCAGATTAGAGTTCTTTGGTACAAACAGGTCCAGAAGATTCCTAAAACACCTGAGCAATAACTTCCTGGTACAGGCACTACAGGAGCCAGCTGGGAAAGGTGCCCTCCTTGAACTGCGGCTCAGTAACAGAGAGGGGCCTGTGAGTGAAATGGCAATTGTCTGCTGTCTTGGCCACGGCAGCCACGAAACGATTGAGTTCAAATCTCTGGTGACAGGAGGAGAAGTGCCAGCAAAACTTCAGCCCTGGATACGAGGAGAGGAGACTTCAGGCTGCTCAAGGAGCAAGTTAGGAAGGTCCCCCAGGTTACCCACCTAGCTGACCAGTGGTAGGCAGTTGATTTAATCTTTTTGGATTTCAGTAAAGCTTTTGGTACTTTCTCTCACAGGATCCTTCTGGACAAAATGTCCAGCACTCAGCTGGATAAACACATCATGTGATGGGCAAGTAACTGGCTCATGGGTTGGGTGTGAAGGGTGATAGTGAATGGGATAACAGCAGATTGGGGACTGGTCACTACCGGGGTTCTGCAGAGCTCCATCCTTGGCCATGTGCTCTTCAACATCTCCATAAATTACTTGGGCACAGGACTGGAAGGGATACTAAGTAAGTTTGCCAGAGACACTAGACTGGGAGGAGCTGTTGACTCTCAAAGGCAGGGAGGCCCTGCAGAGAGACCAACCATATAAAGTTGAATGAGGGCAAGTGCTGGATTCTGCACCTGGGGCAGGGCAACCCTGGGTGTACAAACAGCCTGGGGAACAAGAGGCTGGAGAGCAGTGCCACGGCCCAGGCACGGAAAGGGACCTAGGAGTCCTCATCTATGGCAAGTTGGATATGAGCCAGCAGTGCCCTGGTGGCCAGGAGGGCCAAGCGTGTCCTGGGGGGCATCAGGCACAGCATCGCCAGCCGGGCAAGGGAGGGGATTGTCCCGCTCTGCTCTGCACTGGGGCAGCCTCACCTGCAGCCCTGGGTGCAGCTTTGGGTGCCACAATATGAAAAGGACATTAAGTTGTTAGAGAGCATCCAATGGAGGGCCACAAGGATGATGAAGGGCCTTGAGGAGAAGCCATATGAGGAGTGGCTGAGGTCACTTGGTCTGTTCAGGCTGGAGAAGAGGAGACTGAGGGGAGACCTCAGTGCAGTCTGCAACTTCCTCATGAGGGGAAGGGGAGGGGCAGACACTGATCTCTTCGCTGTGGTGACCGGTGACAGGACTTGAGGGAATGGAATGAAGCTGAGTCAGGGGAGGTTTGGGTTGCATATTAGGCAAAGATTTTTCACCCAGAGGGTGGTTGGGCACTGGAACAGGGTCCCCAGGGAAATGGTCACAGCACCAAGACTGACAGAGTTCAAGAAGAGTTTGAACAATGCTCTCAGGCACATGGTGTGATTCTTGGGGATGGTGTTGTGCAGAGCCAAGAGCTGGACTTCGATGATCCTTGTAGGTCTCTTCTAACTCGCGATATCCTATTATTCCATGACAGCCAAGTGAACAACTCTGGCTTTTAGAGAATCTCTTCAACTTCCAGGAAAACAGACTAATCAGTTCATATTCCAGCTCACTGTTCTCAGACAAGATGATAGCATCTCAGCTGTATGAAGTGAGCAAACTGAATACAGATGTTATTTTTGGAAGTTCTTTTAAGTTGAAAACTGAATTGTTGCTGTCTTGTCTTCCATCAGGTGGTGGCAGTTTCATACGTCCTGTGTCCTTCAGTAACTTGAGCAGAGCTATCAGCAAGTTTTGAGAACCACAGTTAATTCATTCCTGATGCCAGATAGACTTTCCAGACATGGTAGTCCTAGGAATTTGTTGGTAAACCAACAATAGTGTCTAGGTTACAGAGTAGTCTGTTACCAAGGTTGATGTTTGAAAACTGTATTTTCTTTCATCCTGCAAAATGCTAATGAAGCAAAAGAGTAATTATTAGAGATTGTAAGAAATGTTTGTTTTGGAAGAAATGTATTGCACAGGTTTTGACTAAAATGGTTTGGAAAGCCATCTAAAGGCGTGTCTTCACCACAAGCTCACACAAATATGGTAAGCTAGCCTTGGTTCTAGAGCAGTAAAGCTGAGGAATGAGATCTCAGAGAATTGTAAAAACCTGTCTGGAATCTGGATTTATTAATCTCTGTTGCCTGCAAGTTGAGTTAGCATGTCAGTGCCTAATGGAGAAATCAGTTTTGAATTTAAATGTGTTATTTTTCACTGGGATGTACTCTTTTCTCAGTGTAGTGCTTACAAGACAGACTGCACTGGTATTGTTTGTCAGACTGGATGAAGTCAGATCACGTGAACAGGCTAGTAGAGGATGTTTATCTGCTTCATTAACTTAGTGGAAACGAAGCAAAGAGTACGTGCATGTCCACTAATAGTTTTGTTTAGTGGAAATACTTAAGACAGCTCTGTTTCTATTAGTTTGGAATGTGGACTGGTTTTAATTGCTCAGGAGATGGCCATGTGAAACCTCAGAGAACTTCAGTGAGAGTCAGGATGATTGCTACCTATCTGTAGTAGCTACTACTGTTTATTTTTTAGCGTATTTTTTCCACACTGGTTAATTGTTCTTAGTTTTGCACATCAATGCCCTTCAGATTACCTTCTTACCTTGTGCTGACTTTGTGCCCTTGACTTAGAGACTTTTCTAATCTCCTCTACTCAACAGAAAGAAGCTTCCTGAGATGGTATCTTTGCCCTTTTGCATTTCCTACCCTGAGTTGCATCAAGAGAGGCTTAGGATGGTGAATCATTGGGGGTTTGGTGATGTGAATAACACTTTCTGGGAATATCTATAGAAGCAGACTAATGAGTATCAGGACCTGCTGTCTGAACAAATTCAAGTGTGATGGTCTGGGAGGTGATGTTAAACTCTTGATCCCCAAGGCATGATGATTGCACACAGAGTTCCTGCTGAGAAGGCCTGCGCTAAGTCACAGACTGAGACTTCTAATTGTTTGCGAGTCCTTGTTGCCTTAAGCCAAAACCATGCCAAGGGTTGTTCTGGTATTGTAACGCTGCAGATAAGAGTCCCACGGTTCAGCTTACTAGTCCAAACACAGCCTCTGTGTCTGGCAAGGTACTGTATAGTAAATGTTGTTTAAAAGTGTTTTTCAGTCAGTCTTTTTCTGAGACAAACATTGAAATTAAAAGGACTGTTATCAATTATAAAATGGTAAGTTTAATAAAAAGTGCAAGTAATTTATTTTGTGGCCAGTATAAGTTCTAAGAATCCCTTGCATATTCTCAGCTTTTAGTTCAGACCATGTGTGAAACCTGCAGACATTGTAGTGTAGAAAGGCAGCTCCAGAAATTACACATTCACTTGGGTAATGTGTAATGACATCCGCTGTCATCTAACCTCCTTCCTTAGCACTGTCTCTGAGGATCCTCTACCATCAGGCAATTTACTCTTTAGGTATCAGCAACAGGGGTTTAGGCTGCCAGGAGCAGAGAGAAAAATCAGAGGAGAGGGCTTAGAAATAGGCATTGAAATGCAGAGAGGGAAAAGTGCTGTCATTTCCATAACAACTTCAGAACTCTGTTGTAGGGTGGTATTGCTGCTCTTTATGCCTTCATTCCATGTGGTCTTTTACTCCTACTCAAAGGCATTTAGAATTTATGTAACTACAGGAAGTAGTTTGGAAAGACTGAAAGTAGTATGGACTGGTTGATGCTAGAAAGGTAGGGATTCCACAAGCATCTTCAAGAATCATGCTGGGCTATGGATAAGGTTCAGCCTATTGCAGGTTGGCACTACTTGTATAGGAATAGCTGTTCTTAATGTCAGAACTTAAGTGGACTTACTTCTGGTGATCTTCATGATTGTGATATTTTTCCTCTTTATAGGAATTCAAGGGTAAAGAGTAAAGATTTACCAACCAGAAGCATTTTTCCCTTTGTTGCTAGATGTAAGAATGAAAAAATGAATTATTTCTGTTTTTCCTATGTCGACATTCAGAATGTGTAAACTTAAAAGATGTGAAGTTCTTGGTGGGCAGCGGAGTTTCTAACGTCTGTTTTTTTGGTCTATCTTTCATGAAAAAGATGCCATATATTGGGTTTTGAATACCATTTTTCTAATATGATAGCATGTAGAAAGTTTCAGTTCTAGAGCAGTTCTAGCCTGGATAATTGCTATCAAGCCTTTGATTAGCCCAGTATAACTTGCCAGCACTGAAAAGCTTTAAGGCAGTGTTTCTACGGTAAGCGGATTTCCTGGGGTGTTTTTCGTCTTACTCTCTGGATTGTAGCATCTTTGTCGAGCCACCCTGTCTGACCATGTTCGCTGCAATGTAACGATGTCCAAATGTAGTTTAGACAGGGTAGTCCTGCCCACTGAACAAAACCAGTATGCATCTCTTGCATGTAAGGGTCACATAAATGGTACTGTATAAAGTGGAAAAGCTTAGAGAAAGTATCAGGAGGCTTTCAGTATCAAGGTGGGTTTATGAATGAGCCAGGAGAGCAGGCAGGAATGTGAAGTGCTCGTTGTATAAAGGAATAGATCCATGTTGCCGCTACCTCTTGTACATGCAGTATTTTCTACATTATGGCAGTATCTGCTCAGTAGTTCTGTGATTTAAATATTATCTTTATTTGAATAGTTTTTGTTTAGTCAGGATAGTTCAGGGAACTGGATGAAATAGAGTAGAGAATGGAAGTGTAATTACATTTTCTTGCTTAAGGAGAAAGAGTTCATTCTGTAATCAGACCAAAGATTATAATACAAAAAACTTCACTAAAAACTGTAATACAAAACAATTGGTTGAATAGGCATGTTTTCTTGGGAGAGGGGGTATCACCTGGAACTGTAGATGGCCATAAGATTGATATTTAACTCTTGTTGTTGCTACAGAACTACAGTTGTTCTTTATCTCTCTTGTCATAAAATAGCAAGTTTTCTTGCTCAGGCAAGCATGGAGAAAACACACTCTTCAGAATACAGTAAATACTTAAAATAATGATTTGGTAACATTTTGGAAAGAGCCAAAATCTTATTCTTCATCATGTAAGCCGTTTATTGTATGATCCAAAGAAACCTGACTGTATGATGTTCTGACTTTTGCTGTCTTAGGTATGAGAGACCATTACTAAGGTGATAACTACTTCAAATTTTGTAAGAAAAAGTTAATTAGCAAGAGTCTACGGTAGTAGGTTGTAAAGGCAGGTTAATCTTACTGGAAAATAGAGACAGGAAAACTCTGTGAAAGCTTTTCTCTCACCCGTAATAAAAGCATAAATGACAGAGGTGGGTTCTGCCCTTACCAAAACACATTTTACAGAGTTGCTCATGGGAGGAATTCCTGGAGGCGACAGTTAAAGCAACCCCCTGCTTAGCACTGTTTATTGGCCAGTGTAGCTGGAGATGTTGATTCCTTGATGGTTCTAAATGTCATGATGTAATCTCCTTTGAGACTAAAGTGAAACTGTTTTGGCCTGAGCGCTATTGCTGAGTAGATACTCATTTTAAAAAAACAAAACAAAACCTGTTCCAGGATGCGCGTGAATACAGAGAGGATGACGAGCAGGTGGACATTGAGACCGTGGAGGAGCTTTCAGAGAAGATTAACCTTGCCCGTCTGAAGGCCACAGCTGCCAATATCGAACCCTCCGACCAGAAGTAAGCACCCCTGGAGAGCACTGCATACCCTTGTGTATCCTACTGCTGGGCTGGCGTCGAGTGATCCCATTAAACAACAGGTGGAATGTGATGACAGGATAAAGCAAGGCTTCTGTCAGGCCTTCCTCAGCACTGGTGCTTCCCAGTGTCTGTGAGAATGGTGCTGGCAGAACTAAGAGTAGTTTCAAGGTTTCTTAGCCTTTTCCTTTGTCCCCTCTAATTACTTTGTTTATGGAGATGGATCTTGTAATGTAAAATTAATGAGTGAATGGCCTCCCTTCCTGCAAACTGAAAATTAGCAGGGTTGTCTTTGTTTTAAATGTGATTTTGCAAGCTTTGTTTATTCTTGCTGGTGGACTTCTGGGCAGGAGCAGTCATTAGGTTAATCCCTGACCCTGTAAATGAAAGATTTGTCTTTGGGACCATTGCCCCAGCAAAGAAAGTATTTTCCTATTGACATATAGTCTGCCATGGTTGGATAGCTTGGCTTAATTTTTTTGGTTGGTTTGTTTTTGTTACTGTTGCTGCCCTTGCATTTATAATGACAAAGGCAAAATAAGAGCATGGCTTACTTGAGTAATGTAGTGATAGTCATGGCTGTTTCTCAGTTGCATCAAACAAAAGAATGGGGAATGTTGCATCTACAGTTCTTTCCGTTTGTAGAAATTTTTTTTAGAAACTTTGAAAAAGCTGCTTGGTGATATTATGTATCTACCAGATAGTTATTTTTTTTCTCCCCTTTAAAGATACAGCTCAACTTGTATCGTTAGGTGGTGACTTTGCTTTAAATTTTGAAGATCTTTCAGAGAGAGAGAAAAACAGATGTCATGTTTTGTAAAAAATAATTTTCAAATGTGTGCTTTGTTTTCTTGCAGCTCCTGAGACATGAGGAAGCTGCTGTTACTGTATATTAGGATAGTAATAAATGTGAGGATTTTGATTGGTGGTTCTTGGTGGGGAAGGGGTTACTCTGCCGTCTTTGTTAAATCTGTATTTATTAAAAACAGAACTAAAACATAATTAAAGAGGATACTTTATGCAGCTAACAGTCACAAGCTGAATTTATGCTCTTTGGCATATAGTGAAATAGTTTGTCTTTTGCACTATGAGATAATTTCACAGCTTTCAGCACAGCTCAGTTATTTCCAGGATGATGGCATTGGAGAAAAGAGTTCACTTTCTTGAGAAAACTCAACAGTATCCTGCTTTTATGCAGTTATACCAGAAAAGTTAATTTCAAGGCATAAAAATGAGCAATTCTAGACTGCTGGAATGTAGTTAATGAGGATAGAGTGTACGAGATGAGTAGCATTGGGAAAAACTTTTTACCTTTCTTCCAGATACCATCCTCCTAATTCTTCGGATGAAACATTATCAGAAAAACATTCAAAGGTATATGTTTGCTCTCCTCTTTCCTTTTAGTATCACATCTCCATTTTAAAGATAAATTTTCATCTCACATGCAGCTCTTAATGTGATTTATCTGCCTTGCAGATACTTGTGATTAAATGCAAGAAACTAAATGTGCTGGGAGGGGAGGTGCTCAGTCCAAATCTCCTTAAAGCAAAAGGGCTGGTGCTGGCATCAGTGGGTTTCAGATTCAGCTTTATGAAAGGAAGGTCTGCCTTTCATTTATGACTCTGTTTGCTTAGGGTTTGTGTTCTTGGCATGAATAATTTTTATAGCACACTTAAAATAATAAATATTTTCATGTGTTGAAGAAGACAGTATGTAGGATTATAGAGGCACAGCACTGGATGAAGGATTTCTGAAAACAGAAGTTTAAATATGTATTTAGGCAAGCTAAAGATACCACAGAATCTTTTCAAACCAAAACTCACTGCAGTCCTTCAGAATCCTGTGCTGTATTTTCAGGTGTCTTTGAAGCCAGTTTCTCTGTCCATAACTGTCTGTGATATACTTGACGTCAGCTCTAGAGCTTCCTGCTGTTGTGGGGTGGGGCTTTGAGTGCGGTGGGAACCTGGTGTATGTCTTACCTATTGGAGCAGACTGGGATGTATGCCTTTGCCTGAGACAGGGATGGGTTCCAGGGTGCTCTGTCTGCCTCACCTTCTCCATGTATCCTCCTCTCTGCCCTTGAATTTACGTTGCAAGGCCCTCCTTTGACAGGAACCCACGGCTGACTCAGGAGCAGATGCAGCTGTACTGTACTCATGTCTGCCTGTGAGGGCAAAATGGCTCTCAAGAGCCAGATTTCAGGAGACAAGTCTTCAGATTCCTCCTAAGGCCAGCAGGCTCAGAAATAGTATCACTAAATCTGAGGAGTCTTTCCACTGATGCTCTGAGGTTTGAAGCAGGCCTAAAAATATCTAAAAAACTGCATTAATTACTTCGCCATTAAATAAATAGCATAGTTGCACAAAACCTGAAGAGTAATGATGACATAACGAACTTTTAAATCTGTAGAGATCAGTAATTTTGCTTATTGTCTGGCAGTCTTTTTAGAAACTTAAGCAGATTCAAAACCAGAGGCTCTTGGCCACATTCTGTTTGTTGCTGGATGTCTGGGGTGTTAATTGTCAAGGCCATCTTCCACATTCTGACTTACAATGTCTCTTGGCACCAACTCATACGAACCTATGAAAGAAAATGGAAATCAAACTAGTTTAACTCCAGGAAAGATTCAAGTCTCCTGTGTTTGATGTAGTTACTTCATTCATTAGTAGACTTTCTTGTCAAGCAAAAACCAAAAAATACTTGGCTCAAACATGTGATCTTGTTGTAATTCTGTGGTTTATCTAAGTAGCCTTGTGTTGCAAGAAGAAAACTGTATGAACAGAAGAGACTCATGATCTTTTCTGTTAGGGTTGATGTGATTGTGTTGGTCACCTCTTTGGTCAGCATTTCATTTCTTACTGCTTGTGCTTCTGATTCTGAACTTTCAGGAAGACATAGTAGCAGGATAGCATGACATGGAATCTTCAGGTGTCTGTAGAAAGGCTGTAAATCTCACATGCGTTTGAACATTGCCTGCCATTACGTTGCCTTCTCTTCTTAAACTGGTCAATCCGGTTACTTCTCCAGCAGAAGCATCAGACCTGGAAAAGAAAGCTGAAGTCCCAGGCAGAAGCCTTTGCTCATTACCGCCAGACACACACGGCAAATGAACGTCGGCGACGTAATGAAATGAGAGGTCTCTTTGACAAGCTGAAGAGAGCTTTGGGGTTGCAGAACCTTCCTAAGGTCTCCAAATGCTACATTCTCAAGCAGGTAGGTATTCTGGAGCTTAAGTGAGGAGGAGAATCATTTAATCTGGACAGAGTAGTTATGCTAATGTGAACTCTTGAAGTGAGTCCCAGTGATGAGGGAACTTCTGTCATCTCTTCAAGACTCTCTAGAATGAAACAATACCTGAAAGAATCTGTATCCCTAAAAGCTTAGTCTTGATGACATGAACACATATTTTTGGATTAGCCCTCCCCTTGTATTCTTTGTGAATCATGGAAGGTTATGTCTTAATTCTTTAGTTGTTGACTGTGTACATCAGGAAAGTTTTAAATCCATTGAAGGCTTACTTTTTTAATGCTTGAGAAGATAGCATTCCATTAGACATTATACTGACATTAAAGCTTATTGGTAAAGATGTAAATGACAAGAAACTGAACATGAGTGGTAGACACATAATTGTGTTTATCAGCTGTACCTAGAAACTGGGAGATAAAAGTTTAGGGTTTTTCTTAAAAATTGCTGACCTGTGGAGGAAGGACAAACAAGATGTTTATCAATCTTCAACTGGCATTTAGGGAAAGCTGGCATTCATGGTACTTAACGTGCTTTCTCTCAGTCCTATTTTCTCAGGATTACAAAAATTTGTAAATAAACTTGGTAAAGATTTCTGGGAAGGAAAATTACTTTTTGTGTCACTGGTTTATAAATCAGTTCCCTGATACTATTCTAGGCCTTTGAAGAAATCCAAGGACTGACAGATGAGGCAGATAAGTTTATTGGACAGAAGACATTGCTGACACGCAAACGAGATGGTCTGATTCGAAAAGTATCCGCGCTTTCAGGTGAGGCTGGTTTTGGATGCAAACTAGCTGTAATAATGAAAGAAAAAGCTTTTAGGAGTGAGAATGGGGGGAGTAATTGGTGGATCCAGGTGCGTCATTGGTTCGCATAAAGTTCATGCTCATGATGCCAAGCAAGGTTTGATAAAATGGCTTTTGTTTTCCTCATGCCTAAAGGACATGTAGAACACTCTCTGTGCTGTGAGCCTCAGGCTTGGGTTCCTTTGGAAGGGTGGGATGATGGTGTCACTTCATTCTGTCATTGGTCACCTCCTGAAATGCCCTTTCTGCTCTGCCCTTCACAGTCGTACGCAGCTGTCTTTGGTCAGTACTGAAAACTCCGACTCCTCGCATAGCTTTGCAAATGACTCCTTGTGCTGCTTTCCCAAGAACCAGTGCTCCTAGTGGCTAGAAGGCATCAGCTCTGTACACAGAACAAAACTGCAGTAGATTCTAAGCTGCTGCTCATCCAGACATTTCATGTTGTACTTACTGTGTCTTTTGTCTCATTTGGAAGTGTAGGAAAGCTGTGACACATTTTCAACCAGCATCAAAATGTGTGAACAAACAAAATACTCTTCTAATCGTCTTACAGTCTGGGCATATGAACAGGAGAATACCTGTAAAGTAGGAATGAAAGATACTTCAATCTTCTGTATTTATGTAAATTGGTTTATGCAAAAGTCTTTTAGTGAAGTCTAGTAATTCAGAAAATGTATGAGAGGTCTTTTGAGTAGAGACTGAAAGCAAGTAACTTCACAAAGTAGTTATCTGATCTTTTGCATTCTTAGTGAAGACCTCAGATTTGATGAGGAAGAAGTCCTCTCTCAAGACAATTAGTTAAATATAGACTCAATTAAAGATACACCATGATGTGAGAATATAAACACTAGGCAGAAAACAAGCTAGTGTAGTTACTTGAACTTTGATCATGTTAAACTGTGTGCACATGCAGAAAACAGATTATTTATAAAATCTGTGTGTTTGTCCAAGGTTAGAATTTTCATGGCAGTGGTAAACTGTATGTGAGTTTACATTCAAATGTCATTTGAGTAACAGGGTCCGTGAGTCCAAGAAATTTCATGCCAGGTAAAGGTAACATTTTGCCCAGTAGTCGTATGCTTATCATTAGGAGAGGTGGGAGGATTTTTTCACAGCTGTGGGTGTTCGCAACTAGTACTTGTTCAGCAAGAGCCTGTGCTTGTGCAGGATGATTTCTGCTTATCAAAGTGGCAGATACATTCTAAAATGTGTGGATGTTTCTGAAAGAAAAAAAAATGGGATTAATAGGTAGTTGCTTCCCTCTGATACTACATATGCTATATACTTGGTGGGGGTGATGGTTATCTGTTTTATAGTAATTGAATAATGTCATCTTAACAGATTATTAGTTCCACCTTCAGCATGTTAGTTTTGGAAAGAGAGTTTGAAGGTAGGCTGACTCTCTGATAATTTTTCGGTAGGAAAGACAGAGGAGGTTGTCCTGAAGAAGCTGGAGTATATTTATGCTAAACAAAAAGCAATAGATGCACAAAAGAAGAAGAAAGAACCTGAGCCACAGAAACCAGCAGCTGCACCCTTAACTGCGAGCACCCAGCAAGGATCCTCTGCTTCCCCCAGAGAGCCAACCCCAATAACAATGACAAACAGAAGGGGCAAGCCATTGATCCTTGCCAGGAGAGGAGTCCGGGCCACAGGTGGGCTAAAAGTGGTGCATGTTCTGCATCAAGGGGAGGCAGCCATTGAAGCAGCCCCCTGTGGGAGGGCAAAATGCCAGCTGGCTTGTGCAGGCAGCCTCACTCCTGGAACAGAATTGTGCATTGGACCAGGAAATGTCCATATGATAGGTGTGGAAACCACTTGCTTTCCAGTAAGGATGAGACCAGCATGGCTGAGGTCTTCAGGTGAACATGACGTCAGAGTTTCAGACTGATGGGAAGTAAATTCTTACTAAGTTGTCCTTTGATCTAAAGGAGTTTCACTGCAGTCCAGCAATAATTTCTGAGAGTCAAAGATGGCTCTTTTCTGCTGACTCAAAACCTGAAGTTCAGCCCTCAGAATGCTGGAGTTGCTAGAACAGACTCAGTTTTTAAAACCTCCCTCCTCAAAAAGCTAGCTCTCAATATGGTGGAGGCTTGCTCTTAAATTAAATGACAGAGTTGTCAGACACTGGAGAGTTTTTTTGTAACTGAGAACGTGTAGAGAAGTGTTCAACATTTGTGGAGACTTCCACATCATAAATGTGGGAAGGAACAAAAGAATGACTCCTTCCAGAGCTGTACCTAGTGCTGGATTGCAGGGTGCTGTTTGCCATCAGGGTGCTGTGCCGGAATAAATGAGTATTTGACACACTTCCTTTCCTGCAGAGGACTCGTCAGCCCCTCTCGCACTCACTGCTGCAAGTGTGGTGATGACTCCACAGGGGCAGGTGCTCACGCTGAAGAGCCCCCTGGTCCCAGGGCAGGTGGCAGCTGTTCCTTCCACGCTGTTGCAGGCTGAATTAAAGCCTCGAGGGGTCAGTACTGCCATGACAACACAGCCAGGTAGGATCATCTGAGATGATGTTAAAGAAAATCAGTATAATGCTGTTCATATATGTGCAGAGCAATTTATGAAGTAACACGTTGAATTGAATTTTTGCTTTAATATTTCAGATTTTTTTACAACTTGACTGAGGTAGAACTTGACTCTGATAACAGAGATTTGATGTCATTAACTCAAACTTAGTTTATCAACAGGTTAAGTAAAATGTGTTAAATTTTTGCTATTCAGAAATTAGGGAAACATAGGGAATAATTCCTAATCACACAACCAGTCTGCATTTCTGTTTGTTCTACTTTAAGATGTTACTATCATGTAACTTGCCTTGAAGTGCACAGCTCCTGTGTTCCAGGAGTATCTGAGGTATCTGAAAGTACTGTATCTGAGTATCTGAAAGGCTTTGGTTTCCACTTCATCCCCTCTTCCGGTTTTCTTGGATAAGGTATTACTTCTGTGATGATTCAGCTGCCAGGATCAACAGTTCCTGTCCAAGTAAAAGGAATCCTTACTAACTCTGCCGTTCCTATTACACTGTCAACTGTTGCTGGAAATCCAGTGCCCTCAACAGTGGTATCAGCTACAGCACCCCATTCAGGTAAGCTCTTTGTTTTTCATGGATCTTTGTGCTTGCATGCAGGGAACATTATCCTTGCAAAACTGAAGGTAAATTGTTTTCTCACTAGGAAGTAATGGTAGGTGTTATTATCTAGCTATTCAAAGAAAATCACTATTAAATGTTTTGAACAGTTTAGAGGGGCCTCTAGGAGATTATGGATTAGAGCTTTTTAACTTTCCTTCATCCCACTGAGCCTCCTTGCCCTCAGGAGAGACAGAATAAGTGGATACTGGGATGTGTCTGTGTTGTAATGCATCCTACTGGGGAAGCTTCAGTGCAGAGTGGTGGTGGGTCTGGTGAAAATCTTTGTAACATCCAGGGTCTTACTGTGGCACAAGCCCGTTCCATACCCTGCCAGCTTTGCTGCCCATGGGAGGGCTGTTTTTCAGAACCCTGTGCTGTACATTGGATCTAGGTGGGGGGTGGTTCCTGCCAGCAGGGTTCTGCTTGCCATCTGTTGTGCTAAAAGCAAGGTGCTCACTTTCTGCTTCCTTGTATCCTGATGGATGCTGCTTTGTGTGGTTTTGCAGAAAGCGAAGATTCATTCATGATGCCAAAGATTGTTAATGTAACATCGCTGGCTGCTGAAGCAAGCATGAATCTAAACCCGAACCGAAACAAAAATTCTAATGTAACAGCAGCTGCAAGTACTCCAGCTTCTGAGCAATCCTTGGCTGTAGTACCCCTTGAAACTATGAAGAGTGACAATGTCCTTTCAGAAGAAGAAGAAGCCAAACCATGTCTGGGAGACAGTGGCGCAGATGGAAGAAGTACCGCAGGTCCAACAAAAGTTTTCTTTGAACATAAAGATGGCCTTCCACAACTCTGGAACGTACCGTGTGCAAAGGAACCTTCAGAGTCCTTCAGCAAACAGCTCTGCATTGGTGAGTTTGTAGGAAGCCAAGCCAGGAGGAAAGATGGTGATTCTGGAGGGGAAAGATTAAAATGCAAAGAATTGTCATTCCGCAAGCTGCAGATCAAAGATTCAAGGATAGAAATGGAATTGAGGAAAGTAGCATCGGCAATGGAGGAAGCGGACCTGGACACAAGTGAGATACTGAGCAGCATTGAGGAGAGTGATGACATGGATGAAACTCTGACTTCGCTGCTCAATGAAATTGCCTTTCTCAACCAGCAGCTGAATGATGATGCTTCAGCCATGCCAGAGCTGCCCAGCGCCCTCAGCTCAGATTTCTCTCGTAAAGATGCAGAAGCTCGTCGGGGAACAGCCAGTGATCTCTCCTCTGCAGATGGGTCTTCCTTCCAGTTTGGCCATTTGGGAGGCAGTTTTAAGGACCTTTCTGAAGTTCCAGAAGGTGGTGGCTCTTTAAGCCCTCTCCTGTTGCACCTGGAAGATGATGACCTTAATGATGGGGACAAGAACTCCGGGGAGCCTTCGTCTGAGGCAGATGTCTTAAAGATAGTGATAGGTACTGAAGTGAAGAATCCACTTTCCAATCTGTCCAAAACCAGTGGTGGGAATGGCAAAACAGTAACAGCCTTGTCAGATGCTGCTAATGTGACTCCCCCAGTTTTGCAGATGAAGACTAATCCCGAAGCCAGTAATGCTGACACGTCATGGAGGCCCATGCCCAAGCTGGCACCACTTGGTTTAAAAGTGGCAAGTCTGCCAGTGGACTCGGAAGGGCAGAGTAATAAAGTGATGCCCTTACTGGCACCTGTAGTTGCAAAACTGGCACCTGGTGGGGTAAAAAATTCTTTACCTGCAACTCTTCAAGAAGGACAAGATAACAAAGTGATGCCCACATTGGCACCTGTGGTTGCAAAGTTGAATGCTACTGGGACCTTGCCTTCAAATTCAGCAGGCAAATAAGTGCAGATATTTTTTATCAGACTGGAACAGAGGTCTAGAGCAGTGTGAGCCAGTGTCATTGTTCAGGAGCCTCCATTGTCTGCAACACTTCTTTTCTGTATGGCATCAGCACTGTGTTCATCTGAAGGGCAGGCCCCAAACTGACAAATAAGTGTTGTGAAACTTTAAGCATGTTGATGTATTTTTACCTCACTGTTGTAATCTGGGTATTCTCCTTCCCCTTCTCAAGACTAAAAAGATGATCTATAACCATTGCTGGGCAGATGGTATCCTTCCAGAATTGGGTTCTTCACAGAAATAGTTTGTCGCGGGACTGAGAAACTGAGGCTGTTGAAAGAGATTTTTTTCTCTCCCCAGTAGGGAGGCAGCTGTCATGTTGGGGAAAAAAAAATGGATTATTTGGTTTTGTACCAGGCAAATTATCTATGCAGAAATGGCATTGTTCACATTTGCTTGTTTTAATATTTGCAGAATATGATAAATGTGCAGAAATCAGGTTGTAGTTACTCTCAAAGTTGGTACCTAGAGCAGCAGACGGGAAATCTGAGACTGCAGAGGGCTGAAGTGAAAAGGCTTTTTCTTTGGTGCTAGATAGTTCTCTAGCAGAGACGTTTTAAGAGCTTATGCACAGAAAATTTTAATAAACATTTATAACTCTCACTGCTTGGGGAAGAAAAATATATTTTCCAATGTAATTGGAAGTAGGACAGTACGTTAACTTTAATAATACTGTCCTCACTTTCACCTCCTGCCCCCACACAAATATTTCCCCTTTTGATGCTTAGGACATCTGTAAGGAAAAATTGCGGAGAGTTGAAAGAAAATGTGGGCACCCTATTGCTACGTCTTTAAATACATTGCTGAAGTAGCTCGAGTGTTTTCCCAGGTCGTATTTTCTTTCCTTCTGTCATTCTTCAAGATGTATGTGGTGGCTGGGAATGTTAATACCAAGTATTGCGTTGTGAAAACGCAGAATGCTTTCAGGAGTCTTGTAGCCTGGCATAAGTGAGCGAGGTGTACATGTGAATGTAAATATGAAAATATGTATATAGCTTTCCAAACCTTTCATTTCTTTATAAATTCAGGAAAGGTACTCAGAGGTTTCTCACTGCATTTGCACAAGCTGTGTATAGCAAAAAAGTCAACAAAAATGCTCATTACCAGGGAAATAGGGCAGTATTGAATCACAAGATGTATTTTTTATTCTTCTCTGCCACTGCTTACTCAACAACCTGTAGATGCTCTTCACTGTTCAGCTGTTGGATGTGAGGGGCCTGCAGACTGTAAAGATATTTATATTTTTGTACACAATTTCTGTTTTCATAGTTTTCTTGACAAATGAAGTTTTCAGCCTCGGAGAGATGATTTGTTAATGAGTGTATACACAATCTTTTCCTATCAAGTTTGTAAATATAAGTTACAGTGCGCTTGGGGGGCTTCTTAACTGCTCCAAAAAAGGTAAAAAATGTTGCCGTGAAAATTGAAAATTATACAGAATTTGGTGGTGCATTCTGTTTTATGTTTAGGAGTGTAATTCCATGTCTTAACTGTTCCAGCAACAGCAGCTGGGATCACCCCCTGCCCTCCAAATTACCCATCTTTGGTGATGCAGTAATACAGGAATTTCATCCTTCCAGCACTGAGGTTGTGTAGGTGTTGTAAGTGATGTTCTTCCACGGTTAGGGAGCAGTGTTCGTACAACCATACACCCTGTTCAGTATGCTGCATCTTCTGGATCCATGTCTAGGTTAGATCCATCAGGGAATATAAGTACCTTGGGTGTTTCCTCATCTTTTTGTTACTTATATTATGCCACAGAGGAGAGAAGCCCTTCAAGCTCAGTGTGTGTAAAGTTACTCCAGAGACTACGTAAAAAAGATTTTTCACCTGGCCATTCTAAACAGTGTGTTTTAAAGTAGTTACGTACAACTCTGTGTTGCCTTTTGCATATTTACTATTCTCACATTTCATACAAGTCTCGCATTAGTGATTTGGAATAGAGAGTTTGGGTCATTGTGAGAGTCCTGCAGGGTGTTACAGTTGTCACTGACTGCCTTAGGAAAGGGGATTTACAATCCCAGTAAGTACTTAGACATACATTGCTTATTAAGGAATTTTAACCTTATTTTAAACTAATAGAAATCTGGAGTAACTAAATTATTTTACTAGCACTACATCAGACTTAAATGTATTTACCTGGGAATCTGGTTCTGAGCATTTCCAATAGGCTGAAGTTGCTTATTTTTTTAACTTGTGGCAGTTTGTTTTGCCAATAGATTTCATTTCTCCTGTGTGAGAAACAGCAACAAGACTTGTGCTGTGATACTTTTAAATTCCTAGTCACTGACCCTTGTTTCTGCACCTCACCCTTTTATGGTTCCAAACAGCCAATTTTAATTAGCACACAGAATTGTGTACTCTCTGTGGGACAGAGAAGGCTGTAACATGATAACCGATCACACATGATCTAAAATAACTGCTGTACTTTTGAGGATGTTCTGTTCATAATCAGGTAAGTGTAAAATTTCTGGATGTGAATTTACTGTTTGGCACTGGGCAGTAAAAAAATTTTACTGCAGTAAAAAATGTACTGTGTCAAGATGACAGCAAAACTTTTTGGTCCCTAAATGTTATTAGTAAATTAACTAAGAAGAGCCCACCAGCCTGGCTGTAAAAGGTGGCATTTGGTGCGGTTCCAAAAAAGGTCTTGGATGGGTTCTACCAGCCAACAAAGCATGTTTGAAATGCTCTTGGGTTTTGCTCGTTTCACTGTCTCATGTCTGCAGCACAGTATTTTGCTATGAATTTAAATGCTGACTCTTTGCTCTTCCCTTAAGCTCCCAAACTTTTTGAAAATTATATATGCTGTCATTTGAGGCAATAATCATAGAGTATGTCACCTAATGAGAAGATTTTGGAAACAGGACAACCAAGGAAACCCCTGCAAGGCGCACGTTCTCGCTAGACCAAGAGACCTGGAGATTTTCTTTGTTTTTTTACACATCTGTAAATAGACTGGAATGTTTTTAAGAATATAATGAAATGTCAGATTTAGCTTTTTTCCTTTTATATATTAAAATATATCTTTCCCTCTTTTTTGCTTTTGAAAAATTGATATTTTTGTAGAAATCTAACAGTACAAGACTCTTACCTGTATGTGAGGGACAAAGTGTAAAACTAAAATAAACCAATCAAGGTCAACTAGAAACTGGCTTTGAAAGTTTGTTCCAGGGAGAAAGAGGGAGCAGAAATGACGGTGGTGGCATGTGGCATTGGACCTGAGCAAGTGACACACAAATGCTCTGAGGCAGAGGTTTTGGTGGCACAAACATCTGGGTTTGGGTTCAAGTGATCAGACAGCTCGGAGATTTCTCCCTTTAGTCTTAGCAGGATGCAGGAAATGGAATCACTTGTAAGAGGGGATTTTGACTTGCTGGGTGCAGAAAAGGTACCAAAGGGACTTGATTTTTGATGAGATGCATCCTGAGTAGGAAGCCAAAGGGGTTAACATTCAATCATGGCATAAAAAGAAAAAAAACCGGAGAGCTGAGAGATTAAGCCCACAGAAAAGCATTCTCCAGATTCCTTACCCCAACCCCAGGCCTGGGTTTATCCTTTGTATGTGTTTCCTTTAGAGGAGTTGAATGCGAGGGCTGTCCTAATGGGAACAGGTTTGCAGATCTGTCTTCAAGTGGAGTGTAAGAGGAGAGAGGCTTTTAAAAAAGAAATAGATAAAATACCTGTAACGAGTAGCTGTCTGGTGCTTCCATAGGCAGTAAATGGAAGATAACACACTTGCAGATGTGTGGGGGTTCATTTGGGGTTTGCTGTTGTGGGGTTTTTTGTTTTATATTTGCTTGTTTTGTTTTGTTGTTGTTGTTGGTTTTTTGGTTTTGGGGGGTTTTTTGTTTGATTGGTTGTTTTTGTTTGGTTTTGGTGTGGGTTTTTTGTTTGTTTGGGTTTTTGTTTTGTTTATTTTTGGGGGGTTGTGGGGGTTTTTTGGGGGGCGTGGTATTTTTTTCTTTGTTGTGTAGTAAATGTCTACAAATGAGAAGTTAGTCTTACAGACCTGAGAAGAGAAAATACAAGAAAATACAATGAAGAGAAACACTGCACGTGAGGGTTAGCAATTGACTGGAGAAGAGATGTCACAGAATTTATTTGTATTTAAAGAGGAACATCAGACCTCACAGGAAAGAATGAACAAAAATGGTTGACACAGCGTATTTTTTTAAATTTCTCATTAAACCCTTCAGCAAGGCCTTATCCTATTACTCGTTATTTTAAAGGCTAAAGTTACTTCTTGGAATAGAAGGAAATATAAGCATAAAGTATATCCAGTCAGGCTTGCAATGGAAAGAACTTTCCAATAGAGGCCAACAGTCTGTGCTGGGGATCTTTGTTTTCCAGCATGTTCATCGTGTTCTTGGAGATGCAGATGGTGGTACAAATAAACTGTTAACAGACAATGAAGTTACAGGGAGCCTGTGCAATAACTGATGCTAAAGCCGGATTTGAGTCCATAAATGCAGTCCAAAAATGTGCAGGAGCAGTTTGTGCATAATTAGCAATGAATGGAATCTAAATTAATAACTGTCATTTGGGGTCATGGTAGTGGAGGAATTGTAATGCCATTTGCTGTCACTTAAGCTCAGTGCCTCATCTTTTTGCCCTTTTAACTGCTGCTACAGACCAAGAAGGCATCATTACACCACGGTGTACTTGGCTGTTCCTGTTCATTTGGATTTTGTGTTGCCTCAGCTCGCACTTCAGTTGTCCATCTTGTGTCTCTTGGGAGTTGGAGGTATCTGACAGGTGAGAGCTTTTCATTGTGTCAACAGAATTGTACCCCTAGAAGGATTTAGTCTCCGCTTGTCTTAGTCTTTTCTGATGAAGAGGAAAGCCTCAGTGCGTCCTCCTGACCAGCCACTTGTGCCTCAGAGGCTGCCAGGACAAACCTCCCGTGCAGTGTTTGAAGCAGCTGGAAAGCCTTTCGCCCCAGGCTTCCAGCCGCACAACCTCCCACACACATGACAGCATGAGCATATCCTGATGCCAGTGAGGCCTTTGGGACCTACGGTTGTGTGTCTAATCCAATCGCACATCCAGCCCAGCAGCCTGGGCTGTCTGGCCTGTGTTGGTGTGTTCGGGAATGTCCCTGCTGTCCCCTGTTTTGGTGAGGCCGCTCTCTAGCAGTCCCTTGCTGCCAGCAGAGTTCCTGTGACACAAAGGAACCTCCTCGAAGACCTCTCCTTGCTGTAATGGTGGTCACTTACCTGGTTCATCTTGCTCTTGTGAGGGTTCCCTGTTTTTTGTAGGGCTGTCAGCATACAGGACTGTGGTTCCTCGAGGCTACAGCTGTTGCACCTGGCTCTCTAGTGAAAAGCAGATGCTGGAAATCAGAGTGGAGGGACTTGAACCCGAAGGCAACATTTCACCCGTCTGTCTCTGTCCCTCACTCCTCAGCTCGGCACGGGAGTAGCTGCTGGGCAGAGCAGGATCCCTGCCCGTGTAAGACGTGGACGTGATGGGGATGTATCAATGGGCAGTCACAGCTACGTGAGTGTGAGCGGGAGGGCTGCTGGGCTGCAAGAGCAGGGCTCAGTCTCTCTGCCAGCCTGCTGGGACCAGCTCTGAGGAGGAGGAGGAGGAGGAGACAGGCTTTCCTGCTGCCTTTGACTTCCTTTCCCGACCCTGGCGAGCGCAGGGCTCCCTGTAGTTCCCCCGTGTGGCGCAGAGCGGTGCCCCTGGCAAGTGCCGCAGCGTGCTGTGCCTCGTGGGCTGAAACCAGGCAATTAAAGAGCAGCTAAAAAAAGATCCGCAGCCATAAGCTGTGTGCCATTTTTAGCGGCTTTCAGCACCGATTAACTCCTTAGACAACAGCTGTATGAAACAGCCTGCCCAGCTCTTCCCGGTCTGTCCCTCTGATCAAACCCCGGGTGTGCTGTGGCAGGGCTGTGGCTGCCCACAGCAAAGCAGCAAAACCTGCGGGTGTGCAGCTCTTCCCTGGCTTCTCCAGTGCACGGTCTGTAGGGCACGAAGGTTCTGGGCAAGGTCTGTAGGCTCACGGGGGTCTGCAGAGCTTACTGCTCATGCAGTGGGCTCAAGTTTGCAGCTGAGGCTACTGGGCACTGCAAGGATATAAAACTCTTTATGCCCCTGAGGTGCCACTGGACCTGGAAAATGGACTTTGGATCTCTGGACTTCAGAATCCAGTGACCTGTGATTTTTATTAGACAAAAATTGTAAAATAACCCCAGTGTAAACACCAATCCTCTTAAAAAAAGAGGCCAGAGTTTGTTTTTTAAATTGTGCTGGACCCAGTCTACATAGAAACCCATAAGGGAGGATGAATGCATGACACAAGCTCGCTGGTTTATGGAATAGCACAGTGTGTTTTCAGCCCATGGGGATGGGATGACTGATGACCCCCGCCCTTCCCCTGGACCTTCTGCAGTGTGAAAATATGATCAAGACTTGTTTGATTTGTAGCTATTTGACTGTTCTGTTTAACAAGAAGCCCATTAGCAGGACAATAAGCTTTACAGGTGTTTTTAGGACAGCACAGCACTGTCCACTGAAGGCTGTTGCAGCAGCACGTGCTGCTGTAGCCTCCATTTCAGTGCCTGGCCAGGATTTCCTGCAGCAGCGAGAGGAGAAGGGTGGTTCTGTGCTGGAGCTGACTGAGTAGTTTGGCAGAAGCAACGGGGGAAGCTGCTGCCAGCTCTTGCACCACCCATCTCTTGCTGCCTTCACAGTGCCCTGTGTGCCAGACCCTCTTGCAGGAGCTGCACAAGCTGCTCTTGGCCTGAGGGACAGGGGCTTCTCTTTCTCCTCTTCTTCCACCAGTCCTTCTGCCTGCTCCGTCCTGGACCTCTGAGCCCCATCCTCTGTGTAAGGAAAAGGGGCTTAGACCCTGCTGCTTCCTGCACTGCACCCTGGCCTGCCATGACACACACACACCAGCACCTCAGACCCAGGCCTGTGGCTACCCTCGCCTTCTGGCACCAAGGCAACTGCTAAGCACATGCTGGGTTTTCTCTTCTGAAGAGCAGCAGTGTCATGCCAATCCCTCTCTGCTCTCCTCTGCTTCCCTCTGGCTCACCCTGCCGTCTGCATGGCTGAGGGCTTGCCAGCTGTACTGTTTTATTCACAAAACATGTTCCAGCCTCAGGTGTTCTAAAACAGCAATAAATTTTTTGAAGGGATCCTGGAATTCCTTGCTGAATTTCTTTCTCCTGAAGGAAAAACCTCAGTGGAGACAAGGTGTCTGGTTTCTTTTGGTATCCAATGAAGGCCGGAGCTGTTTGTGTAAACAGCAGCTAAAGGTGCCTCTTTCTGCAGCAGCTGCTTATTGCTTGGAACGGGTGAAGTTGTGCTGTCCTCAGCCACGAGCCCTTGGCCCCCATGGCCCCATGGGGGCACAGCTCTTGGTTAGACACCTTTGTCTGTCCCTGCCTAAGCCTGAGGCATGGGCAGCACTGAGCTTTGAAAAGGTATGAGCTAATGCTGTGCCTTATTTCAGAGACATGCTGGATGTCTGATCTGGTTATTTTGATACCTTTTTTAATGGTGTAGGTCTGAGGTGATTGTGTTTTAACTTCTGTTAACGTGACTGGCTATAAAAGCATGACAGAAAAAGGAGATGCTGGCAAACCTTTTGCAACAACAATGATTAACTCCTGCTCCCCAAGCAGTGTCTGCACTTCTAGATTGCAATGGCTACTTGGTTTTAAAAAATTGCTCAATCAGACTTGCAGCTCGTGACTGCTTTTGCAAAGCTTTGAATTGGCTTCTTCAGCTTTTGAATGTCCATCGCAAAAAATCTCACCCCACAAATGTTTTGTGGCTCTGACATGTGGGACAATCAACTTGAACTGGAAGGCTTAGTCTTCAGGAAGAAATTTTAATAAACGGCTCCCACCAGGCGAGCTGAACTGATGGCAGCCACAGTGGGAATTGTTACTACTGTGCTCCAGCGTAGACAAGGCCTCATTGTCTGGCTTTGATGGGGAAAATGTCCAGTTTCACAAAGTTTGCTGAGCAAGGGAGAAAATAATTATATTGCAGATCAGCTTACAAGGGGCACATTCATGTTTGAAAGAAAACTTGATTTTCATAGGGTGAGGAAGAAAAGCATGACTGCCAAAGGAAAAAGCCAGCAGCGTTGGTGACCTACTAAAATTGCCTCAAGTGAGAAGTTATTCCTGGCTGAAGGTGGGTTCCAGGGGGCTGGATCCTTGACTCTGGCTGAGAGGCAGACAGTGGAAGTAGGAAGTGTGCAGGAAACCAAGCAGTCCTCTGCCTCTGAAGGTGCTCTGTGCTGTCAGCACCCGGGTGCACGGCGGGTGCGGCAGAGAGCAGAGCCCTTGTGTGGCTGGACACAGAGCTGCTGCTGCAGCTGTGCCGCCTCAGGCCCCAGTGCTCTCGCGTCTCCAAGCTCCCCCATGGGCACTGCCGGGGCAGAAGCTGTGGTAGTCCCACATCCCCATCCTCAGCCTGCTGTCTCTGGAGCCTGCAGGGGCTTTGGGCAGGCCAGCACAGTGTGTCCCCCATGGGTCACACAGCCCTGCTGCCACCCCTGGGTGTGTGACCGGCCACAGCAGCGCCACTGCCTCGAGTCTGCCCAACTCCCAGTTTTCAACTCCCAGTTACTGCAGCTGAGATTTCATTTGCAGTATTTGAGCCAAACATTGGAAGCGTTTCTCTTCATGTGCTTTTATTTAGGAAGACCACAGGGCAAATGGTGAAGGAATATGCTTTACAGCACTGGGCTGGCTGTGCTGAGCCACATGCAGCTGGCCCTGGCTGCTGACTGGCTGCCTCCCACTGGCACTGGGAGTATTTGCTGAAGACATTTTGGTTGTCTCCCCAAGGGGGAGGATGTAATTTTCTTCTTTTTGCAAGACTGCATGTAATTTTCTCTTCACTGCCTTAAAAAAAAAAAAATTGAAACAGAAGCAGAAATGAGCTGTGCAACAAGATGATAACCTATTAATTCTTTCATTAGATTGAAAACAAAGCTCAAATGAATCTAGTGCTATAAATCTTGGGGGTTTTGTAAGCATTTCTCTCCAGGAAGCGTGCACTCTTCTCTTTGCAGGAAGCTGCAACACCAGCAGAAACCCAGTTTGTTGTCATGGCAATGTCAGTAGTTGCCTTCTCTGTATGCCAAATCATAGGCACTCATAGGATCATAGGAAAATTCACATAGGAAAGGCCTTCTGGAGATCTGTAGTACAACCCCCTGCCCAGTGCAGGGGCAGTCATGAGATTAAACCAGGCTGGTCAGGTCTTTCTCCATCCAGGACTTAAAAACCTCAAGGGATGGAGATAGTGCCTCTTCCTGGGCAACATTTCTAGGCTGTTGCTACCAGCCTTCTAGCCTTCCTAATGCTAGTCATTCTGAGAATAATATTTGGGTTTGCTGTGACTTTGGTAATTAATCACCACGTTTTCTATTTTTCACCACCGTGAAAGTGTGATCTGGCTATACTTTTATATTTCCCTCTCAGTCAGTCGTCCTGCCAGATGACTAATGGGCTGTGTTTTCTTGTATCTGACATTTGTTTTCTGCCCACATTGACACTGCTTAAGGAAAGCATCCCTAGTCAGACCTGTATTTGTGTGTCAGCAATGGGAACAAATGCATCCATCCATACAAGTTAAATGTGCGCTTGAGTGCTCTTCAGATAGACTTACAAGCACACAATGTTGCCATAAATCCCAGTCCTTCCTATTTGTTGTCATCTATGTAAAGTGTGCTGGACTAAAGAAAGGAGAGAGCGTGCGTGTTTGTGTGTGTCCTTGTCCTGAAGGACACCCTCTTGCCAACTCTCTTTTAACAGGATTGTTTCATGAGTTTTGTGTTTCACTCTCTTCCTGCTGGTATCGTATTTAGTATACCACGTCCTGTCCAAGGACCAACTGCTGTCCAAGGTTTGTCTTGTTTAATTGAATTATGGTTGCCATGGGGAGTGGAAAGGTCAGATTTTGTTCTGCGTGGTGAATTTTGCAAGCCAAGGTATGTTACAGAGGAAGGGGGAAACCTGGATCTCAAAGTCTGTGTCAAGGAGCAAGAGGTTAAACAGAAGGGTTTTAAAAAGGGGTTTATGGTAATTTGTTGCTCTACTTCCCAAGGAAATTAAGTTGGAGCTGGGTACAAAATTTAGGCATATTGGCATACCCCAGTTCCACAACCAAGTGCCACAGCTCTTGTTGTGCTTATCTCCAAGTCGTCTCCCTGCTTGCTGGACAGTCTCCCCTGGGACTGAGTTGTGCTTTGCCTGTAACACCTACCAAAGTCCTCTCAGAGTCTTTCTAGAGATGCAAGCACAAGCAAAGGGACTGACATTGACTGCATACTCCTAGGTGTAGGGCTGGCAGGATACTGGCAATGGCTCAGGAAAACTACAAATGGATGCAGTGCCAGCATTTCTGGTATTTGGTTTCCAAACAGCATGACATGTAGTTTGCACATTATCCCCTGTGCCTTCCTCCAGCATCTCTGAGGTGAGAGGATGGAGCTTGGTGTTCAGGGATGCCACAGTGCTAAGCCCTATTCTACAGGCTCTGTAAGAACCCCTGTGGGCCTCGGTACTGACCTCTGTGCCAACCTCACATACGGACCCCCACACAGCCCTGCCTGCAGGAGGGGGACACAGAGATGGGCACCCCAGTGGGAGGCAGCAGAACATCTCTGTGGGAGTGTCTGGAACACAACAGGCAGTTTTGGAAAAAGCTCTCTTGCAAGGTCTTGTTTTGATGTTTACTTTTGTCTTTTAAGGATGTGAAAGGTGAAAAGTAGTGCAAGTAAATGAAATGTTCATGAGATGTTCCCCTCCAAGCAGGAGTTCATGAGAACAGATGGGGAAACTGAGGCAAAAAGCAGTGCCTGAAACCCATCCAGCTCAGTACTGCCCAACAGCATGAGAGATTTAGTGGGGTAACTTGAATGCAGGGTTGTGACACGAGAGGAAATTTAGAACATCATCACTGTGCTGTGTGATTGTGGGAGACAAAGCGAGCAGCTGTGAAAACTGATACAAATGGGTGGGTTTCATGGCTTGCAATATAACGCTTTGACATCACTTGCCATCAGAGGGACTTTCATATTTGCTTGCTCACAGTTTTGCTCTAGTTCTTTAATTTTGCTAACAGTAGTAATAATAAAAGGCATCTGTGGAGGCCGTACAGCACAGTCAAGCTGTAAGGTCTGTCATGCCATGTTTTTCTCAGGGCAAAATCCAAAGCTGCCTGAGTTCTGGTTTACATTGGCAGCTTGCTGCAGAGCACCAAGAGCAAGACTAACTCCAGCCAGGGCACTGCCTGCATTGTAGAAGATATTAATGCTGCATTGTTCTTATTAATTACAGCTCTCTGGAAACATAAGGCATAGGATGGAGGAAAATGAAACAAACAGGCTTATTTAGGTCAATTACAAAAGTACGGGCTAATTGCAAACAAAGTGGTAAAACAGGAGCAGTCAAGGCTCAGAGGAAAACAATGTGAACAGTGACCTACATACTCTTGGGGAGCAGGGGGAGGTTAGAGAGCAGGCCATGGGGAACACCAGCTCAGCAGAGAGGGGTTTGCAAGCATCTCTGCTTTCAGGTCCCTGGGCCAGGGCCAGCCTGTGTGCTGAGTGCCATCCGTGCAGTCTGTGCAGAGCTGGCCTAAACACATAAGAACATTCAGGGAGACATCAGCCAAGCGATGCAGTGGCATCCTTCCCATGTGATGTTTAGCCCCATAGAAATCTGCAAGGTCTCTTCTGTGAGAGCAGAACCTGGAAAATAACTGCTTTCCATTGCAGAACAGTCTGGGAGTGAATATAGCGTTAGTTTGTATGCTCTTGCTTATGCTGCCAGAGGGAGGACAAGTGAAGGACAATCAGTTGCTTAGACACATGCTGAAAACCCTATCTTGTGATCCCTTTCTGTGCCTGTAACAGTAAGGAGCTCTCTCTAACCTAACCTGGCCCAAAAAAAGTATCCCAACCCAACCCTTCTAACAGTGAATGGGCCACTGGGTGATCTTAGAGCACTCAAGCAGCAGCTTTCAGCCTCTGCTCAGTGAGCCCTTTCAAGTACTTTTAAGACATTTGTGGAAAGTAGCTCTTCTCGACCACCTTTCACAAGCCCCTTAAGCCCACTGCCAACAAGATGAAGTTTGTAGATGTCTGCACCCCCACTCACTGCAAAAGGTTTATGGGCCCAAAACTGGGAAAGGTGTAGAGTGATTGCTCTAAGGCAAGCTTTTATCATTCCTCACAAAGTTCAATGGTAATTTCATCCTGTGGTACGTATTTCCAGAGAGCAGTAATTAGGGAGAACAATGGAACACAAATAACTCCTACAAAAGGGAACAAGGATTTGGCATCCCTTATTTAAGTACCAGCTCAGTCAAATGCTTTCCTATCATGTGGTTTTCAGCTCTGGAGTCCCCTTGCAAGTAGGAGTATCCAACATCCAAACTCTGTGTGCCTGCCAGCCCTGGCACCTATCCAGTCAATGGAAGAGAGCCTTCTCCTATCTGCATGGTGCTGCTCTTGTCTCTACCCACACCTAAGGTCCCAGAAACTATGCTCAAAAAATGACAGAGTTCATGCAACACTGGAGTCCCACCGTGGGCTTTTGAGACTGTCAAACCATTTGGTCCTGTGTGTAAATGGGCCCAGACTCTGTTAGACCTAAACTTGAAAGGACCCCTGTGGATTAGCCTGGGTAACATGTCATGGCTTGTCTGACCAGCCAAAGCTGTGATGGTGGCAAGTTCACTGGCCCCAGGCAGTGTCCAGGCTGAGTTTTGCCTCAGTACTTGATGTATGTCCTCCCTCATAACCTCCAGGTAGCCAGCAGGAAGCACAACACATTTACATTCAGCAGCTACCACATAGCATTCTGATCCCCTGCCACTGAAAAATGGACAACAAAGACAGGTCCTGCTTCTGATGGAAATTTAATAGGGTTGTAACATCATTTATCTCCCTCCACAAGCTGGCTAATGCGCAAATGTGTGGGCCAGGCCACAGCTAGTGGGGATAGCTGTTCACACAACCAGTGTTGAACCAGTGGAGAGACTGGAACCAACGTAGTGGGGACTGTGGCCTTGCTCTTGGGGAGCCACTGGCCCCTGCAGTGCCCTGCCAGCCTTGTCTGCCCCTGCAGCGCTCAGGAGCTGGTGAGGCTCTCCTGAGGGCCGTTCACCACACGTGCTGCCCAAGGTGGCTGTGGGAAGTCCAGCAGCCATTCCTCCAGGTCTCAGTCAGCTGGCACATAATTTTTTTTATCAGTCACATCTGCCATGCCACAGCAGGCTTGGAAGCACACCTCACTGCACACCGGATGCCCACGTGCCTCAGGCACCAGGTGAGTCAGAACATGGCCTTGCTTTGACAGCTGAATGGACACTTGTGTGCACTTCGCTAATTATGTTAAAAATAGTTTTAATTGAGGGCATGGGTTTTGTTGATCCCTTGAAATACAGGAGTGAGACATAAGTAGACTAGCTCACCTGTTACAATAGCAGAGTCAAAATTTAAATGGATTTGTAATTTTTTCTTTTATTTTAGGGGACATTCTTCTGATTCAGAAAAAAAGTGAGTGTAGCTGAGCCTGGGATTTCCAAGTACATCTATGCACATTTTGTCTTATTACAGAAGCTCTCAATCCTTAGTGGACACAAGCCTTTTCTAAGCAGTAACTTTCTATCTTCAGCTGGACTTTCTATACTGCACATTTTGTTTGTACTCCCCATAGTTTCTCTTTATCAGCACAATTTCCTGGCAACCAGCTGAATGGCATTCATGCATGTATATTTTTCTTTTTTTAAAGCACAGCTGGGATCTATGATATAAGCATATTCTCCCTGGATGCATTATAAACCATAGATGTCTACATGACTTTTCCATGGGAACACATGAAGAAAAGATCCTGTGTAACTGCTGGCTGAATTCTAAACATTTCAAGTCAGGTACCAGGAGCCGGATAAAAAGACCTAAGCTATGGTTGGAAACAATTTCCAGAAACTCATTCTGCTTATCCCTTGTAGCTGGGGCAATAAATGAGAGAGAGGAAGGGACAAAGCTCACTGTCAGAAAACAAGTCAACAAAAGCAACTAACTCTGTTTGGGTTTCATCACCTGATGTGCTGTACATTGAGCTTTGGAGGCCTCTGTGTGTCCAGAAAAGAATTCTCAGCGCATTTTGCCAGGGCACATTCGTATCTAGTTAAGAGATTAATAATGAAGTTCACAGTCATTTTCTTAGTTGGAGAAAAGTTAAATGTGAAATGCCCTCTATATACTGCCTGGTAGCTGCTTTTCTTCTCTTACCCTCTACCTGTCTAGTTTCTCATATAGTTATTTTTATTCTGGGCTAGACCAAAGCTGTTTATCTTTCCTCCTCCACCCTCTCTCCACATCTGAGTGCCTGCTGTTCACTGTTCTAACAAGAAGTCAACAGGAGGAAAAAGGCATAATGACCCTGCTGAATCAACATCCTGTGAGGCTAAAATGATAGTCATTATCCCAACTGGAAAGCAGTGCTATGGTCCTTGGGTAGGCAGCTCTTACAGAAGAAGACCAAATGTTCTTCTTCTACAGAGTTTAAAGCATGTGAGAATAATGTGTTCTCTGCTCTTCACTTGGCCTGAAAGCTGCTCAGGAACATAGCAGTGAGGGTGTGGAGCAAAATGTCTGTCCCCACTATTTTTGCAGGCAAATGTGAAGCAAGGTCAACCCATCCTCTAAGCTGTGTGTGGGCTATGGATCTGCATGAGAGTGACGCTGGTCCCTCACTAACTCACCTGGTTGCTGAGCTGGCCTCAATCGCTCATGCTGGCTGCCACAGCTTCCAGTTTGGAGCTCCCTCTAGTATCAGGAGAGCAGGTCAGCTCCAGCACATCGGTGTCTGAAAAAATGAAACCCTTTCTCAGATCTGTTTCTCTGACTAAGAAAAATTTAAAATGGCAAAACCCCAAGATGATCAAGCTACCACCCAGGGCTTGGCTGCAGTGTGGTATCAGCACATCAGGGTTGCAGAGGCACGGAGCACCTTGCAGCCCCCATCACACAGGGAGCTTGGGAAGCACTCAGTGGATGCAGTCATGGGATACATCTGCCCTCAGCACATCAGCACAGCTATCTGGAGACTCACGCCATGTTCCCTGCCTGGCCACAGGTAGTGACAAGAGCTTTGTAAGGAGAACAAGTTCAAGGAAAGGTTTAGTATCACACTGAGAGGGTTCACGTAGTACTTCTACTCTGTTGCTTTGTGTCTTCTTTTATGTGGGTTTTTTTTAGTATCATATTTTTAACTAGGAAAATAATTTTTTTTAAAATCACTTCCAAAATGTTCCTTTTGCTTGGAGTTCTACAGGATTACAGAACTATTGTAAAATGCTATTTCTTAGAAAAGCACAGAGGATTTCTGCAACAGAGAATAACATTTTCAGATACTTCATTACCTAGTGCTTAAAAGTATGGCATTTAATTTGTTGAGGCATCTGTTCTTTCATTATTTAAAGCATCCCTCAGAAGACTTCTTTAAGAACACATCATTCAAGACCAAATGCTGGAAACGCCAAAGATAAATGACATAATTTATTCATGGTACATTATCCTTTCTGTCAAGGAAGAATTCATGACCTCTAGAGTGAAGCTGAAAGTCCTGTTGCTTTTGGTTATCATTAACTGATCTCAGTCAAGGCACTGCCCTGTGGAGATGGGCCCTACGGGAACATACTCTAAAAATACAAGCCTAGTTTGGAAATAAAGGTAATCTGTGAGGAGGCAATAATGGTACAACAAAAGAAACAGCAGCAATCGCTGGGGTGGGTGAGCACAGAGCGAAGTGCTTGCCCCCGCCACACACACCTTAAATGAGCTTTGACACAATGGCCAGCAGATTACCAGCTTGACTGCTGCCATAGGAGAGCTTATTTTGGACACCATGAGCAAGAGCAACATCAGGAGGCTTGTCATGGAGCAGCAGGTTTACCAGTTGCTTCTAGACATGCCACTGGATGAAACGCAGTTTCTCCATTTCAAGTGGTTTGGTATTTATTGGAGGACAGGGCTGGAAGAACAGAAGTCATGCAGGACAGAATCATCTTCTCTGGTTTCACTCCAGCTAAAGCTCCAGTAGTTGTAGAGCCAGTGCAAGGGTTTTGCACTAACTTTTCATAAATTTGATATTACAATTGGAAAACCATATACCTCTAACAAGGAAACAGGTGTGTGGTAAGACTTGTACTGCAATACCTAAGGAAACTGGTGTTTCCTGTCTGTTTCCCTTTTGTATTATTGAGATAACAGAAAAAAGAGCAAGTGCTTTTATTAATGAAACGATAGAAAAAGTTACTGTAAAAAACAAGATCTTTCTCTTTAGGACAAAATGAACAAACTGTGACATTTCATGTTGCTTCAGAAATAACTAGAAAGGTAGTATGCTTTAGTCTGAAAATCAGAAACATCCATTCCCTGTCCCAGTTACTTTTCAATGAATTTTGAAGTCCAGTGATGTTTCAGAGTTAGCCTGTCTCTTCAGTCGCTTCACAGACACAAAGAATTGTAATCACAAATCACATTATGCTGTGCTCAGCTTCCAACAAAAGAGGAACAATTCTAGTTGCTTTTAAACAGCGTCTCCCAAGCATACATCTCAGCTGTCCTTTGTTTTCAAAGACATCCCTCAGTTCTTTCTCAAATGTATGCATGTTTCTCCCAAATGTGATGACTCTGATGTTTTAGTGTTGAACAGCAGAAATTTAAGAACTATTGACTACATTTTTTTTCCTGTGCAGTGCCAGGTCCCAGTCCCGTACAGGCTGGTGCACATTTCAAACTCCATATCCACTGTGAGTAGTTCCACTCACTAGCATTGATAGCCTGGATAAAACTAAGCATATGCGTAAATCTTCATAGAAGAGGGATTTTATTTTTGCTGCAGCAGCAGGTCTGGTTTCCTTCATGAGTTTCTCCTCACCCTTAGCAAAAAGACACTGTTATTGAGCAATAGGACAAGAGGTTTGGCAGGAATGGACAATATTCACGTTTTCTAAAAGAATCCTTTTCTTATGTGCCACCTCCTGGGTTGCAGACCACGTCTGCGACTGAAAGCTAAGACACCTATATGAATCCATGATTCTATATGTACACTCTTAGCTCCATGGACTTCAATTACTTTTATTTTAAAAACAATTGCAACAGTACCAACTCTGGCAATTTTATTGTAAATCTCACAAAATTAAATACGTTCCAAAATGCCATAGTTCCCAGGACCTTGTGACATTTTGACACAGCAACAAGCATGGATTTCTCTATGGCACGTGTATCAAAACAAAAACTATCAAAGGTTGGACACTGACATTTTAAATTCACTTCCTGCAAGTTACTGATAGAGATTAGAAGGATGTCCTGTTATGTCTCTGGGTGTTTTCACCAGTTTATGCAGGTTTCTGACCAGACAAACCTTAAGATCCTAGTCCTGCAAGCCCTTGTGCCTGCTCAGAATCCCACTTGGAATGCAAACAAACTTTTCCTGAAATTCCGGTGGTGCAGGTTCACACAGTCACAAGCTGTGACGGTGGCAGTGTGCTGGCCACAGTGGGGAAGACCATAACCCATGTGGGTCATTTGTCATGCTAAATCTCTGCCTGAACTTCGGCAAATTTTCATGGCCTGTATTTTTGGAAGGATCATCTCCAATTGCTGTATACTCTGGGTTTGAATTATCACTGAAGACAGGGCAGTCACCAAACGAAAGGGAGCAGGTCACCCACAGTAGGCAACAGGGAGCCAGAAAGATACTCCAAGGACATAGGACAAATTCCAACAAATTGCAAGGCATGTTAAGGAAAAGGGAGCTAGCAGGACTTTTCCATGCTGTGAAAGGCTGGTTTCCTTTCCCCACTTTAGGGCTGTGGTTTGACCAGTGTTGATATGCACAATCTCTTTGAACTGAGAGAGAGAACTACATCCTAAATATATGCCCTCTGACAGCAATTCAGCCTCGCTGGCTTGTAAAATCTGCTTCCCCACCTCCTCTCATCTGGTTAGTAGCTGCCATGGCATGGTAGGGCAGCTGTCTCTCTTCCCACTTGGGAAGCACAGGCATTAGCATAGTGGCTTCTGAACTTTTCCACGGGGAACAGGTATTAGACAGCTCCAGGGCAAAACCCTCTTGCTGGCCTGACATATATTTGCTTCTAGGCTCTCACCTGCTAGGAGCCAGCACACAAATGTCCAAATTTCAGACTCCATGACTGTCTTGATGTGTCAGTGGGCTGCCAGCCTCCTAGCAAAAACTTTGAAGATCTGAGGAAAGAAGGAGCTCCAGGACTTCATCATAGGTGGAAATCTATGCAGTGCAGCCCTGCCATGCCATTGTATGGTTGTGGACTCCCGTGGTCTCCTAGGAATACCCAGCTCAGCTGCCTATGGCTTTGGCTTTGCTAGCAGCCTCCACACCACCTGTGTGTACATTGTAGCCCCAGTAAAAGATCCACACACCAGATGTGAAGTGTCGGCCGTCCCACACTGTGGGGGCACAAGCTGACATCCTCTGTCCCCTCTCCCACCCCAGAGACACAGTCCCACTGCCCTCTTCCCTGTCACTTCCCCACAGAGCTCCTGTCGTGGCACAGGCAGCACGTGGTGACAAACCAGGAATGGCCAGACAGGTGTGTGGGGCAGTCAGGACAGTGTGACAGCTCCAGTGACAGCAACACCCCCAGGCACGGTGTGACAACCCACCCTGAAGGGGTAGGGAGCACCGAAGATTTGTAAACGCTTGTGGTCGAAAGAACAACAAAAGTCAGAGGGTCCACAGTGTGGCTGAATTGTAGACACACTAGTTTGCACCAACAATTCAACCCGTCTGAGAGACCCAGATGGGTTAAATGACATTTGTTGTTGTCCTACCTCTTATGTATGGGACAATTTTCCAAATGTCTGGTGTCACTGTCCAAGGGATGCGCCATATTTGCTTAGCTGTTGGTGGTGGTGTCAGGGCAAGTGTACTTTGGTTATTCTTGGGAACTACTATATTAAGTTTGGATGTTAAGCCAACTCGCGTTCCATTTTGCCAGACACTACAATAACAGGTTCAACCAGGGGAATGATGGGCAGGGTTACAGGGCACGATGGAGGCAGGGGGCGCAACCATGGGCCCTGAGGGGCGGCAGGACGGGTCTCTTTGACGTGCCTTTGACCTTCCCTCGGGTCTCACTTGGCTCTTGTGTCAAGTCTTTGAGGAGACGCGCCCTCGCGTCGCCCATTAGAGCGCGCCGGAGCTCGACCAGCGCCGGCGGCCTCCCCAGGCACAGCCCGGCCCGGCCGCCCCACACGCGGCCAAGGCACAGCCGCCGCGCCGCGATCCCTCCGCCAGCGCCGCCCGTCTCCCTCCG